>CAUYLG010007495.1:0-39435 GCA_963573385.1 Cacajao melanocephalus
TTTTGTTGATATTGCTTTTAGTGTTTTAGTCTTTGCCCATGCCTATATCCTGAATGGTTTTGCCTAGGTTTTCTTCTAGGGTTTTTATGGTTTTAGGTCTTATGTTTAAGTCTTTAATACATCTTGAGTTAATTTTTGTGTAAGGTTTAAAGAAGAGGTCCAGTTTCAGTTTTCTGCATATGGCTAGCCAGTTTTCCCAACATCATTTATTAAATAGGGAATCCTTTCCCCATTGCTTGTTTTTGTCAGGTTTGTCAAAGATCAGATGGTTGTAGATGTGTGGCCTTATTTCTGAGGCCTCTGTTCTGTTCCATTGGTCTATATATCTGTTTTGGTACCAGTACCATACTGTTTTGGTTACTGTGGCCTTATAGTATAGTTTGAAGTCAGGTAGCATGATGCCTACAGCTTTGTTCTTTTTGCTTAGGAATGTCTTGGCTATATGGGCTCTTTTTTGTTTCCACATGAAATTTAAAGTAGTTTTCTCTAATTCTGTGAAGAAAGTCAATGGTAGCTTGATGGGAATAGCATAGAATCTATAAATTACTTTGGGCAGTATGGCCATTTTGACGATATTGGCCTTTCCTATCCATGAGCATGGAATATTTTTCAATTTGTTTGTGTCCTCTCTTATTTCCTTGAGCAATGATTTGCAGTTTTCCTTGAAGAGGTCCTTCACATCCCTTGTAAGTTGTATTCCTAGGTATTTTATTCTCTTTGTAGCAGTTGTGAATGGCAGTTCACTTATGATTTGGCTCTCTGTTTATTATTTGTGTATAGGAATGCTTGTGATTTTTGTGCATTGCTTTTGTATCCTGAGATTTTGTTGAAGTTGTTTATCAGCTTAAGGAGTTTTTCAGCTGAGAGAATGGAGTTTTCTAAGTATAGAATTGTCTCATCTGCAAACAGAGACAATTTGATTTCCTCTCTTTCTATTTGAATAACATTTATTTCTTTCTCTTGCATGATCGCCCTGGCCAGAACTTCAAATAGTATGTTGAATAGGAGTGGTGAGAGAAGGCATCCTTATCTTTGTTGGTTTTGAAAGGGAATGCTTCTGGCTTTTGCCCCATCAGTATGATAAAGGCTGTGGGTTTTTCATAGATAGCTCTTATTATTTTGAGGGGTATTGAATTTTATCCAAGGCCTTCTCTGCATCTATTGAGATAATCATGTGGCTTTTGTCATTGGTTCTGTTTATGTGATGGATTACGTTTATTTATTTGCATATGTTGAACCAGCCTTGCATCCCAGGGATGAAGCCTACTTGACCATGGTGGATAAGCTTTGTAATGTACTGCTGGATTTGGTTTGCTCATATTGAGGATTTTTGCATCGATGTTTATCAGGGATATTGGCCTGAAATTATTTTGTTGTTGTTGTGTCTCTGCCAGGTTTTGGTATCAGGATGATGCTGCCCTCATAAAATGAGTTAGGGAGGATTCCCTCTTTTTCTATTGTTTGGAACAGTTTCAGAAGGAATACTACCAGCTCCTCTTCGTATTGCTTGTAGAATTCAGCTGTGAATCCATTTGGTCCTGGGCTTTTTTTGGTTGGTAGGCTGTTAATTACTGCCTCAATTTCAGAACTTGTTATCAGTCTATTCACAGATTTGACTTCTTCCTGCTTTAGGCTTGGGTGGGCATATGTGTCCAGGAATTTATCAATTTCTTCTAGATTTTCTAGTTTATTTGCATGGAGGTGTTTATAGTATGCTCTGTTGGTAGTTTGTATTTCATTGGGATCAGTGGTTATATCTCATTTATCATTTTTTATTGTGTCTTATTCTTCTCTCTTTTCTTCTTTATTATTCTGGCTAGCGATCTATCTATTTTGTTAATATTTTCAAAAAACCAGCTTCTGGATTCATTGATTTTTTGGCGAGTTTTTCGTGTCTCTATCTCCTTCAGTTCTGCTCAGATCTTAGTTATTTCTTGTCTTCTGCTAGCCTTTGAATTTGTTTACTTTTGCTTCTTTAGTTCTTTTAATTGTGATGTTACGGTGTCAATTTGAGATCTTTCTTGCTTTCTCATGTGGGTGTTTAGTGCTATAAATTTCCCTCCAAACATTCTTTAGTTGTGTCCCGGAGATTATGGTATGTTGTGTGTTTTTTCTCATTGGTTTCAAAGAACTTATTTATTTCTGCCTTAATTTCATTATATACCCAGTAGTCACTCAGGAGCAGGTTGTTCAATTTCCATGTAGTTGTGCAGTTTTGAGTGAGTTTTTAAATCTTGAGTTCTATTTTGATTGAACTGTGGTCTAAGACTGTTATGATTTTCATTCTTTTGGATTTGCTGAGGAGTGTTTTATGTCCAAATATTTGGTCAAGTTTAGAATAAGTGCAATGTGGTGCTGAGAAGAATGTATATTCTGTTGATTTGGGGTGAAGAGTTCTGTAGATGTCTAGTAGGACCACTTGGTCCAGAGCTGAGTTTAAGTCCTGAATATCCTTGTCAATTTTCTGTCTTGTTGATCTAATATTTACAGTGGGGTGTTAAAGTCTCCCACTATTATTGTGTGGGAGTCTAAGTCTCTTTGTAGGTATCTAAGAACCTTCTTTATGAATCTGGGTGCTCCTGTTTTCAGTGCATGTATATTTAGGATAGTAAGCTCTTCTTGTTGCATTGATCCCTTTACCATTATGTAATGCCCTTCTTTGTCTTTTTTGATCTTCATTGGTTTAATATCTGTTTTATCAGAGATTAGGATTGCAACCCCTCCTTTTTTTGCTTTTCATTTGCTTGGTAAATATTCCTCTATCCCTTTATCTTGAGCCTATGTGTATCTTTGCACATGAGATGTGTCTCCTGAATATAGCACACCAATGGGTCTTGACTCTTTATCCAATTTGCCAGTCTGTGTCTTTTAATTGTGACATTTAGCCTATTTACATTTAAGGTTAATATTGTTATGTGTGAATTTGATCTTGTCATTATGATGCTAGCTGGTTATTTTTCATATTAGTTCATGCTGCTTCTTCATAGTATCGATGATCTTTACATTTCGTTATGTTTTTGGAGTGGCTGGTACCAGTTTTTCCTTTCCATATTTAATGCTTCCTTAAGGCAGGCTGGTGATGACAAAATCCCTCAGCATTTGCTTGTCTGTAAAGGATTTTATTTCTCCTTCATTTATGAAGCTTAGTTTGGATGGATATGAAATTTTGGGTTGAAAAATCTTTGCTTTAAAAATGTTGAATATTGGCCCCCACTCTCTTCTGGCTTGTAGGGTTTCTGCAGAGAGATCTGCTGTTAGTCTGATGGGCTTCCCTTTGTGGATAACCCGACCTTTCTCTTTGGCTGCCCTTAACATTTTTCCTTCATTTCAACCTTGGTGAATCTGACAATTATGTGTCTTGGGGTTGCTCTTCTTGAGGATTATCTTAGTGGTGTTCTCTGTATTTCCTGCATTTGAATGTTAGCCTGTCTTTCTTGGTTGGGGAAGTTCTCCTGGATAATATCCTGAAGTATGTTTTCCAATTTGGTTCCATTCTCCCTGTCACTTTCAGGTACAGCAATCAAACCTACGTTTGGTCTTTTCACATAGTCCTATATTTCTTGGAGACTTTGTTTGTTCCTTTTTATTCTTTTACTCTAATCTTGTCTTCATTATTTATTTCACTAAGTTGAACTTCAGTCTCTGACATCCTTTCTTCCACTTGACCAATTCGGCTACTGATACTTGTGTATGCTTCATGACGTTCTTGTGAATGTTTTTCAGCTCCATCAGGTCATTTATGTTCTTCTCTAAACTGGTTATTCTAGTTAGCAGTTCCTGTAACCTTTTATCAGGGTTCTTAGCTTCCTTGCATTGGGTTAGAAGATGCCCCTTTAGCTCAAAGGAGTTAGTTACTACCCACCTTCTGAAGCCTACTTCTGTCAATTTGTCAAACTCATTCTTCATCCAGTTCTGTTCCCTTGCTGATGAGAAGTTGTAATCCATTGGAGAAGAGGCATTCTGGTTTTGAAATTTTCAGTATTTTTGTTATGGTTTTTCCTCAACTTCGTGGATTTTTCTACCTTTTGTCTTTGATTTTGGTGTCCTTAGGAGGAGGTTATTGCTTGGGTGCCCTTTTTGTTGATGTTGATGCTATTGCTTTCTGTTTGTTAGTTTTCCTTCTAATAATCAGGCCCCTCTGCTGCAGGTCTGCTGGAGTTTGCTGGAGGTCTACTCCAGACCCTGTTTGCCTGGATATCACTAGCAGAGGCTACAAAACAGCAAAGATTGCTGCCTGCTCCTTCCTCTGGAAGCTTCATCCCAGAGGGATAACTGCCAGATGCCAGTAGGAGCTCTCCTGTATGAGATGTCTGTTGACCCCTACTGGGAGGTGTCTCCCAGTCAGGAGGCACGGGGGTCAGAGACCCATTTGAGGAGGCAGTCTGTCCCTTAGCAGGGCTCAAGTGCTATTGTGGGAGATCCACTGTTCTCTTCAGAGCTGACAGGCAGGAACTTTTAACTCTGCTGAAACTGTACCCATAGCTGCCCCTTCCCCCATGTGCTCTGTCCCAGGGAGATGGGAGTCTTATCTATAAACTCCTGACTGGGGCTGTTGCCTTTCTTTCAGAGATGCCCTGCCGAGAGAGGAGGAATCTAGACAGGCAGTCTGGCTACAGCACCTTTGCTGTGCTGTGGTGGGTGCTGCACCCAGTTTTAACTTCCTGGCAGTTTTGTTTATACTGTAAGGGGAAAACAACCTACTCAGGCATCAGTAATGGTGGATGCCCCTCCCCCCAACCAAGCTTGAGTGTCCCAGGTCGACTTCTGACTGCTGTGCTGGCAGCGAAAATTTCAAGCCCGTGGATCTTAGTTTGTTGGGCTCTGTGAGGGTGGGATCTGCTGAGCTAGACCACTCAGCTCCCTCGCTTCAGTTCCCTTTTCAGGGGAGTAAACAATTCTCTCTCTCTCGCATTCCAGGCACTACTGAGGTACAAATAACAAGAACAACAACAACAACAAAACTCCTGCAGCTAGCTCGATGTCTGCTGAAGTGGCCACCCAGTTTTGTGCTTGAAACGCAGGGCATTGGTGGTATAGGCACCCAAGGGAATCTCTTGGTCTGTGGGTTGTGAAGACTGTGAGAAAACCATAGTATCTAGGCCGGAGTGCACTGTTGCTCACGACACAGTTCCTCATGGCTTCCCTTGGCTAGGAGAGGGAGTTCCCTGACCTCTTGCATTTCCCTGGTGAGGCAACACCCCACCCTGTTTCTGCTCACCCTTTGTGGGCTGCATCCAGTGTCCAACCAGTCCCAATGAGATGAACTGGGTACCTCAGTTGGAAATGCAGAAATCACCCATTTTCTGCACTGGTCTCACTGGGAGCTACATGCCAGAGTTGTTTGTATTCAGCTATCTCGCCTGGGAATGGTGTTTTTACTTCTAAAACTGAAATTTCCAGATTGAGTATATATATTTCAAAAATAATTTCCAGAAAATCTTCATTAATTAATTCATAATTTCACTAGGAACCTATGAGAACGACTTTTCCTCTATATGTGAACTATATATATATATATATATATATATATATATATATATATATATGTCTTATCACTGTTTTCTCATAATATTAAATTTTTATATGGTCTGATATGTCTACTTCTTTTTCGTTTAAAAACTGAATTTCCAGTTTAAGTTAAGAAGCTGATTATGTTTTCTGGTCCACAATTTTATATGTAGACTCCTACATACTCTTACATGAATTTTATTTGTTCACACTTAAGCCTTCAATTTATTTGAAGCTTATTAATGTTTTTGTTTGCTTTATATGGGGATTTTAAATTTATTTTCTTTTATATGGACAGCTACTTATGCCAGTAAAATTTGCAGATAATCCATCCTTTCTTAAAGGATTAAAATATCAACCTTGCCATGTTAAATGGCCATATATGCTGGAATCTATTTCAGTTTTCTCCATTGTGTTCTAATGATCTACTTGCATATTGATTTGATTACAGTTAATTTATAGTATGCTCTATTAATGAAGCAAGATTCATCCCACATATTTTTCATAAGTTTCTGGCTGTATTTGTCATTTAATCTTTAATTAATTTTAAGATCATTTTACCCAATTATGAAGGAACAACATAGTTGAGGTTCTAATTGGAATTGTATTGATTTCAGAGATTATTTTTTGTTTTACTGATCGTTCTATAATATTTACTCAGGACTTGTTTTAAATCCTTCTGTAAATGCTTATCATTTTTGTCATATAAGTTCTTTGGCTTTTTATTTCAATTTTTATAGATTTTTCATTATTTTAAATGAAAAAAAATTTTCCCCACTGTTTTTACAAGGTTCTTATTATAAGGATAAAGAACAGCATTTAATATTTGCATATTTTTGTATCATTTTGGCAACTCATTAAATTCTACTTCTTTCTGTAGAGTACATTTAGTTTTTCCAGTAAATGATTCTATACTCGGTTTTTCCTTCTTTGAAATGTTTATGCCAGTTATTTAGTTGTCTAATCTTATTGCAATTGCCAGAGTATCCAAGACAATAGTGAAAATAAACAAGAAAAATTTGATGCCATAGTTATTGATTTTAATTGTATTGGTTTTAGGGTATGATTATTTGAGATAATATTTGATTGGGGTTTTGATGGTATTTGTTATATTTAAGTAATTTTCTTCCTTGCCATTTTATTTAGCTACTTTACTAAAGATGGCTGCTGAACTTTAATCACTTTTTAGCATTTTCAAAACTTTTTAAATTTTTGTGGGTACATAGAAGTGTGTATATTTATGGGGTACATGAAATGTTTCGACACAAGCATGCAATGTGCAGCAATTACGTCATGGAAAATGGAGTATACACCACCACAAGCATTTATCCCCTGTGTTACAAACAACAAGATTATAATATCTTAGTTGTTTTAAAATGTATGATTGAATTATTATTGACTGTAGTCAACCTGCTGTGCTATCAAATACTGGGTCTTATTTATTTTTTCTAACTATTTTGTTTTTGTGCCCATTAACCATCCCCACCTCCCCATCACTCCCTGTGCACTACCCTTTCCAGCCACTAGGAACCATCCTTCTACCCTCTGTGTCCATGAGTTCAAATGTTTTGATTTTTAGGTCCCTCAAATAGTGAGAACATGGTAGTCTTTCTGTGACTGGCTTATTTGACTTACCATAATGACTTCCAGTTCCATTCATATTGTTGCAAATTGCATGATTTCATTCTTCTTTATGAAGAAACACAACACATTAAGAACAAGAAACACATTTTCTTTATCCACTCATCTGCTGATGGACACCTAGATTGCTTCCAAATCTTGGTTATTGTGAACAGTACTGTAACAAACATGGAAGTGCAGATATCTCTTCCACATACTGATTTCCGTCTTTAGGTATATACTTAGCAGTAGGATTACTGGATTATATGGTAGCTCAAGTTTTAGTTTTTTGAGGAACATCCAAACAGTTCTCTATAGTGGTTGTAGTAGCTTACATTTCCACCAACAGTGTATGAGGATTCCGTTTTTACCACATCTTTTCCAGCATTTGTTATTCCCTCTCTTTTGGATGTAAGCCACTTTAACTAAGGTAAGATGATATCTCACTATAGTTTTGACTGGCATTTCTCTGATGATCATTGATGCTGAGCACCTTTTGATATGCCTATTTGCCATTTGAGTTTTTGTTTTGAGAAATGTCTATTCAAATCTTTTGCCCATTTTTAAATCAGATTGTTAAATTTTTTCCTATAGAGTTGTTTGAGCTCCTTACATATTCTGATTATGAATCCCTTGTCAGGTGAATGGTTTGCAAATACTTTCTGCCATTCTGTGGCTTGTCTTTTCACTCTGTTGATTGTGTTCTTCCCACTGTGGGAACTTTTTAACATGTGATCACATGTATCTCTTTTTGCTTTGGATGCCTGTGCTTGTAGGGTATTACACAAGAAACTTTTTGCCCATAACAATATCCTAGAGAGTTTCCCGAATGTTTTCTTGTAGTAATTTTATAGCTTGAGGTCTTAGATTTAAGTCTTCATTTCAATTTCCTTTTTGTAGATGTTGAGAGACATGGGTCTAGTTTCATTCTTCTGCATATGGATATCCAGTTTTCCCAGCACCATTTATTGAAAAGATCGCCTTTTCCCTAGTGTATGTTTTTGGCATCTTTGTTGAAAATGACTGTAGGCATGTAGATTTATCTCTGGATTCTCCCTTCTGATCCATTGGTTTATGTGTCTGTTTTTATGCCAGGACCATGCTTTTTTGGTGACTATAGTTCTGTAGTATAACTTGAAATCAGGTAATGTGAATCCTCCAGTTTTGTTGTTTTTGCTCAGGACAGCTTTGGCTATTCTGGATATTTTGTGATTTCAATGAATTTTAGGATAGTTTTTTTCTATTTTTGTGAAGAATTACATTGGTATTTTGATAGAAATTGCATTAAATCTGTAGATTGCTTTGGGTAGTATGATCATTTTAACAATATTGATTCTTTCAATTCATGAACATGGAATATTTTTTCATTTTTTGTCTTCTTTAATTTCTTTTATCAATGTTTTATAGTTTTCATTGCAGAAATCTTTCACTTCTTTGATTAATTACTAGATATTTTATGTATGGCTATTGTAAATGGAATTATTTTTTATGTCTTTTTCAGAATGTTCCCTGTTGGCATATAGAAATGCTACTGATTTTTGTATGTTGATTTTGTATCCTGCAAGTTTATGGCATTTGTTTATAAGTTCTAATAGTTTTTTTTTTCTGGAATATCTATATTTTTCCAAATATAAGATCATATCATCTGCAAACAAGGATAATTTGATTTCTTCCTTTCCAGTTTGGATGCCCTTTATTCCTTTCCCTTGTATGCTTGCTCTAGGTATTACTTCCGGTAATATGTTGAATAAGAATGGTAAAAGTGGGCACACACACACCAGGGCCTGTTAGGAGGTTGGGGGTGAGTTTCATTTCATTGTGGTCAGAGAAGATCCTTGATGTTATTTCATTTTTTAAAAAAAAATGTTTTCAGACTTGTTTTGTGATCCAACATATGGTCTATCCTTGAGAATGATCCATGTGCTGAGGAAAAGAAAGTGTATTTTGTAACAGTTGGCCTCACTCCATGGCCACCACCACTACAGTCCCAAGGGGAGTACTGTCAGACTATCTCCAATGTTCCCTAAGGCCCAAGGGCTCTTAAGTCAGCTTGTAGTGAATGCTACCTGGCCTGGGACTCACCCTTCAGGAACTTGGGCTCACCTTTGGCCCAAGGTATGTCGAGAAATGCCATTCCAGAGCCATGTTCTGGAATCAGGAACCCCAAGAACCCACTAGGTATTCTTCTCTGCTGTGACTGAACTTATATCTGAAGTCAGCATGTCTCAGAGTTTCATTTGAAGCCCTCAATGTAGTACCTGGGTATTGCTGTGGGTTATTCAGGGCCCAAGGGCTCTTCAGTTATCTATCAGGTGATGAAGCCTGCCAGGACTGGATCTTTCCTTTCAAGGCAGCACATTACCTTCTGTCCCAGGGTGTGTCCAGAAATCTCACCTGCAAGCTAGTACCTGGGAAGGGAGCCTCATGATTCTGACCGATGCCCTATCCTACTGTGGCTGAGCTGGTATCCAAGACGCAAGACAAAATCCTCTTCACTTTTCCCTCTGCTCTCTTCGAGCAGAAAAAAACTGTGGTCTCTTTGGAGCCAGGAGCTATGCACGCTGGGGTTTGGGGAGGGGTGATGCCAGCACTCCCTTGGCTGCTCTAACTAGTGTCTCAGTAGGTCATAGGCCCTCCCAGTCTACTGTCTCTGGGCCCAGTTCATCACTAGAATGTGCCTAGGAGTTGCTGCCTTATGGCCTAGACTGCCTTTCAAGTTTATTGTAAGACCCCAAAGCACATTAGCCTGTGATGGGATCTGAAGTTCCAACCACTGAGATTAGCAACTTCCTTCTGGCTAGGGCTGGTTTAAATGCTCCCTCCATGAGCTGGCATCAGCTGAGTTTGGTCCTTACAATTGCTGAGTTCTTCCACTCTAATCTCACAAAAATGCTCTCTGCACCGTGTTTCCACCATTGGAGGGTAAGAGAGGGGTGGCGATGGTGATTTCAAGACTATTTTTCCTGCCACTTCACTGCCTTTTTCAGCCATATGCACTTAAAGCCTGGTACTATGAATGCTCACCTGATATTTGGTTCTTTTGAAGTTTTTGTTTTTCTTCTTTTTTTTTTTTTTTTCTGGTGTAGATACTTGTTAAACTGGTGTCCTTGCAGGGGGAATGATCAGTGGAGTCTTCTATTCTGCCATCTTACTCTGCTTATTTTAGTATTGGTTTTACGATTTTTCAGTCCTTTTTGGGTCATTATTAAAACTTGCATTTTCTTAGAAGATCAGTTTTTTTCTCTAGGTTTTCAAATTTATTGTGTTGGAATTGTGTATTAAATTCTCTTTAGAAGAGAATTGTAATATGTTAAACTTTTATGTATTTGTAATGATGTTTCACTTATGACTCTAATATTGTATTTTTACTCTTTTCTTTCTTAATCTCATGAGTTCATTAACCATTTTATTGATTTTTTAAAAAAGGTTTATATTTCTGTATTATATATAATATAGTTTTTGCTTTCCAATTCACTACTTCAGCTTTATCTTTATTAAATATTCCTACCTTTTAGGCTTATCTTGAGGTTCTTTTCCAAAAATTTTAAATGAGAAATAGTCTTATGTTTTCATAATTCTCTTTTAATATATATGACATTTAAGCCTGTATATTCTCTTGTAAGTAAAGAGGCTTCTGCATCCCGTATGTTCTAATTAAAAAGTGCTTTCTTTTTAGTTTATTGCGGATAGGTTTTAATTCAATTTTGATTGCCTCTATGATGTAAGTGTCACTAAAGGTTGTATTTTCTAGTTTCCATGTAGTAAAGATTTTTTTTTGGTCAACTTTTTACAATTTCTTTCTAGTTTGTTGGATTATGACAGAAAATATTGCTTGAATGTAGAAACTGTTGAATGTGTTAAATTTTTATTTTTGGATGAATACATGATTTTTAACAATGTTCAATGGGCAAATGAAAAAAAGTATCTCATTTGAGGAAGACAAGGTTCTATGAATGTTACACATAGTTAAACCAACATAATTTAGTAGTTCACCTTTATTCACGGTGGTGAATACATTCCAAAACCCCGGAAAGCACAGGTACCTATATACACACTGTATACATTATATATGCTATGATTTTCCCTATATGTACGTATGATAAACTTTCACGTTTTTACTTAAAGAAATACATTATGCCTTTTCTTTGACATATCCAAATTGCCAGCATCACTACGCTTGCACTTTGGGGCCACTATTAAGTAAAGTAATAGTTACTTGAAGACAAGCATTGCAATACTGCAGAAGTCCATCTGATAGTCCAGATGTCTACTAAGTGACTATTGGGAGGGTAGTGTTTACAGTTTGGTTATGCTGGACAAAGGGATGATTCACATTCCAGGCTCAATGGAGTAGGACAATACAGGATTCTGTCATGCTACTCAGAATTGAAGGTAATTTAAGACTTATGAATTTTTTTGTTTCTGGAATTTTCCACTTAATATTGTCAGACCATGGTTGACTGTGGGTTACTGAAACTATAGAAGGCAAAATCATGGGTAAGAGGAAACTACTGTATTATATTCTATTGTTAACATATATTTGCCCTAATCAGTATGTCCACCTCTGAAAGAGATATATTGATCTCTCTTACCATAATCAAAATTATAATCAGTTTCTTCCTTAATTAGTCAATCATATCTTCAATCAATTTATAGCAAACTTTTGCTTAATAAATTTGTCTTTTCTGATGAAAAGAACTATATGACTAATACCTTTATGTAAATTCCATTTATTATTTTAATAAATCATGCCCTTTACTATGCTTAATGCTTTAACAATGTTACTGTTACTTATTGTGGCATTGTCCTGATAGCCACTTTCCAGTTTTAAAATTTTTATTATTTCATTATTACTTTGTTTTAAGAATCCTTTCTGTAGAAGGCATGCTCATCAGATTTTTTTGAAAAAAATTACAGTCCACGAGTCTCAGTCTTTTAATGCAAGAAGTCACTTCATTCACACTTAATTCAGTGACTGATATGTTTGATTTCATTGTAACCACCTTTATTTTTAAAATTTATTTTATGTTATTTTTTCTTTTTTAGTTTCCTCATTTTTCCTTGTTTGAAAAAGTTAATGTAAGTTTTGGGATCTTCAATGTTTAGGCTGTATTTAAAGCCATCAGGCAAGATGAGATGACCCATAAGTGAAAGAGGGTGATAAGAGATTTGAGGACTAAGTCCTCAGGTTCTTCAATATTTAAAGGTCTTAAAGATTAGATAGAAGTAGCCAAGACTATAAGCAATAGCTATTGCTATAAGAGGCTTTTCAAAAGAGAGACTATTGCCCAGGAGACCAAGTAAAGTCTTTCAAGAAGAGAATGATAATTATGTTAAAATGCTGCTAATAGGTCAAAAAAGATTAGGACAGAAAATTGGATTTAACAATAGTGTAACCATTCATGACTTTGACCCATTTTGGTGGAGTAGTGGGGGCAAAATCCTAATGATTTTAATTGTTGAAGAGAATGTTAGAGGGACTTTTGATTACAGAGATGTGAAGATTTTGGTGGCAAATTATAAGTATGAAAGTGGACAAAATAGTCAAAGGCAACATTTCAGGGCACTGGAAATTGAGCAAAGGCTAACAACAAACTGAGAAATGTTAATTCTTGAAAAACTGCAAGAGCTTTTAGTGAGGGTATTATGGTATCCTTGCCTGAGGAAGCTCTCATTCTCCTTATGTCCCCACCAATTTGTGGGGTCAGCAAGAAGGATATATATTTTACCATTTGGTGGCTTCTCATGAAGACCAGAAAATTTGTTGCCAGAAAGCAGGACTTAATTGTGAGTAGTAAAAACCCAATGGCTTTTCTGACTAAAAATTGTGTACTAGGTTAGGAAAAATGAAAGAAACCCAGTTTTGCTAGCTGGTTGCTATCCCAGTTAAGGTGAACAACAGACAAGTCAGAAATGTAATAGAATGATATTGGAAATAAGAGAGGGACAGAAGAGCAAATGTAGTTCTCCATATATCCCTGGTTGAAAGAAAAATTACATATGATCAGGAAAATCTCAAGAGGGCCCACCTGAAAATAAAAGTCAAAGAAGGCTTGATAATTGTTTATAAATATGAATATACTATTGAACCTACACACAGATTGATTGGTATTGGGTAGGAGTCTTTCAGGCTCAAGATGTTTGAATAAAACTTCTGCCCAAATTATTGGCTGACCACTAAGTTACGCAGGTAAAGGTGTGACTTTTGGAAGCTATACACTTAAAAAAAAAAATCAGGGACATTAATGGCTGCAGTCAGGGCAACAGAGTTTATAGTTTAAGTCCAGACAAGTTACTAAAAGAAAATAAACCATCTGAGAAAAAATTTAAAAAGAATATATAGTTGCTACATTATTTAAATATCCAGTGGCAAAACACAATAATTTCTTCCCAATAGCCCCCAGGAGTCTATAGAGTCTATACTCAGTCCAACATCAACTCAAAAGTCCCAAGTCCAAAGTCTCGTCTGAGATTAGAGGCAAGCTTCTTACAGCTCTGAGCCTGTAAAATTGAAAACAAGTTATTTATTTCTGAGATACAATGGTGGTACAGGCAGTGAGTAAATATTCCTATTCCAAAAGGGAGAAATTGGCCAAAAGAAAGGGGTAATAGGCCCTATGCAAGTCTAAAACCCAGCAAGGCAGACATTAAACCTCAAAGTTCCAAAATAATCCTTGACTCCGTGTACCTCACCCTGAGCACACTGGTACAAGAAGTGGGCCCTGGCCGGGTGCAATGTCTCATGTCTGTAATCCCAGCACTTTGGGAGGCTGAGGTGAACAAATTAGCTGAGGTCAGGAGTTTGAGACCAGCCTGGCTAATACGGTGAAACCCTGTCTCTACTAAAAATACAAAAATTAGCCGGGCATGGTGGCATATGCCTATAGTCCCAGCTACTCAGGAGGCTGAGGCAAGAGATTCACTTGATCCCAGGAGACGGAGGTTGCAGTGAGCTGAGATCACACCACTGCACTCCAGCCTGGGAGACAAAACAGGACTCTGTCTCACCAAAAAAAAAAAAAAAAAAAAAGTGGGCCCCAGGCCTCGGGCAGCCTTGCTCCATGGCTTTGCTGATTCAAATGCTAATCTCATCCAGAAACACCCTAATAAACACACCTAAACACAAGTAATCAGATGAAGTAAACCATCATGGAGTGCCTAAAGGAAATAAAACTAAAGGAAAGGACACTTGACAGTATCTCCAATTCATGTGGAGAAATACAGGCTGGATGCAGTGGCTCATGCCTGGAATCCCAGCACTTTGGGAGGCCAAGTCAGTAGAAACTTGAAGCCAGGTGTTCAAGACAAGCTTGGGCAACAAAGTGAGACCTGGTCTCTACAAAAAATTAAAAAGTCAGCCTGGTGTGGTGGCACACACCTGTAGTCCCAGCTACTAGGGAGGCTGAGATGGGAGCGTCGCTTGATCCCAAGGGGTCAAGGGTGCAGTGAGTCATGATGGCATGACTGCAATCTATCCTGGGTAACAGAACAAGGCCTTGTCTCTAAAAAATTAAAAGAAAAAGAAAAGGTTTTCATTTTCTATGCTTGAATTTCCTGTCCTGTATTACAACCCACTAAGTGTGCAGGCTTCACTCATCGCTTGTTTCATTGCCCTGTGTGTACCATGGTTTAGGCAGCTGGCGGAAGTGAATGATGATACTCTGGCTACTGCCATTGCTGTGCAAATAAACTTTCCTTATGGCTGACCAAAAATCTCAGATCCTCTCCCATGAGAAACTATGGAAAATAGTCCCAGCTACTCATGGAATCTCTTTCACAGTTTTTAACAGTGTTAATGAGACAGTAAGGAAGATATTAACTTACAGGATATAAACAAAGTCTATAACATATGGTAAGTATAAGTAACGAGTAAGCAAGTAGCTCGTGAGATGTAGGCAGAATTCTTAAGATGTGTTAATAGTAGGTAATAAGTTTGTAAGATGTTACAGATAAGTAGAGCTGTTAAAGACCAAATAAATGGATATATGACTCAAACAAGAGTGTTACTTTCAGATATAAAGGAATGGAAAGATCACATAAGATGCCATCAGGCCCCAGTTGGATTAACAAATATGTCACTCCCAAATTGGCCATTCATTGGTAACACCAAGTGTACTTTCTTTCTGGTCCCACATGTGATGTGCCCAAGAAGCAAAGATGACATGGTAGTTGTTTATCAAGTTAATTGGTGAGCTACAGCTATTGACCAAGCACACTTACTTCTGCATCTTTCCTATTTAAATAAGGCCAGAAATGCCTTCTGTTTGTCTCTCCTTCTCCCCCTTTACTCACACTTCATCTCTGGTCCTCATAACTGCACCATCAGTGGGGTGAGGTGATGCAACCAAGAGACAAGACATATGAACATTGTGTAATCCAGGATTTGGGTTGTGAAGTCCGTCCACCCACTTGCATCCTATCCACAGTGTGTTGACATGCCAGATTTCTTTTCCTGTTGCTTTCTTTTCCTGTTGCTTCTTGTTGTGTGTTTTACATTCATTTACTAGATCATGTGATATAAAAACATTGTAATTTTTCTGTGAGCTCTTCTGTTCTGTGATCTCTTGGAGAGTTTGCCTGGTGGTGTGCTTGGTAGACGGCACTGCATCAAGGAAATTTCTTACATAAGGCTAGTGGGAACCTATGAAAATTATCTTCTGATTACTTCAATTTTGCTAATTTATTAGGAAGTAGGCGGTCAGCTGAGAGTGAAGAAAGGGCGGAGTTGGAAGTTTGATAAAAGTGGAAAAATGAAATAATCATCTGGGAGAAATGTAAACTGATTTGATTAGGAAACATAGTAGAATTATTGGGAAGCAGTGGGGACCCACTTGAGGATAGTGGTCATGAATTAAAGTGAAACCTGTCACCACAGTCTTGTGTTTTTCTCTGACCACATTCAAACTGTATGGGTATAAGGAGAGAGCTGGTGGAGTTGTATTTATCCAAGATTGAGGTTTTTCCCTAAGGGTGTGATAAGGAAAGAGGATGGCAATGGATTGAGTATATAAGCTCCATAAAGGAAGAACTGTTTCTCGATGCTTAGAACAGTGATTGACACAGTAAGTATTTGAAAAACATTTGCCAAATAAATGGAAACCTGATAGATTTTTCTCTTTATCCTCAAAGCTCAGTAATTTTACAAGTGTGTCTTGTCTCATCAATTCTGGCTAGAATTTGGTGATCCCTTTTAGTCTGAGCTTAGCTACTTCTTCAGCTCAGAGAAATTTTCTTCCGCTATTTGCCTATTGTGGCCTCTCTTCCATCTGTTCTTGACATCCTTCTGGAACTCTTATCTGCATTTTAAATCTCCTAAGTCCATCTTGTAGAGCTCTTACCCTTTCCCTCATAAGTTCTTTCACTTCAAATTTATGCTTTGAGTTTGAAGTATTTATTCTTTTGATTTTCTAATCTGGGTCTCAATAGACATTGTCCTCTACTTAAATGTATCTACTTAGCTGTTTTGTTGACAAATTACCCAATGAGTGTTTTGTTTCGTTTTGTTTTTTTCATGGGTATGTACTCTTCTTGTTCTAAGTGGTTTCTCCCCCTGATTTCTAGGTCCTTTCAATTTATTGTTTTCCTTTGTCATCCATTGTCAGCTGATTAGGACCAAGACACATTTGTTGGAGTTCTCTATGTGATAGGAATCCCACAAGTGTTAAAAGGTGCCATGGTGTCTATCATTTAGAGCTAATAGTTTTAAAGCAGGCAGGTTGTCAGTGGTACACATTCTTGGTCTCCTTGTACATTCCTGGCCTGACCTCAGAGTCCGGGAAGACTCACCTACAATTTTAGCTTTTTTTTGGCCTCTTACAAACCATGGGATCAGCCGCACTCACACAAGGTGTCAACTTTTGTCTCTTTTTTCCTGCCCCAACCAGAAGGCTCACAGATCTCTGTAGGCAAAGCTCTGTCTAGAGTCCACTATTGACTAATCCTCTCATTTCTGATGCTATTCTTCAGAAACATTTTAAAAACTGTTTTACTCCCATAACCTGGTTAATAACCCCAATAAAGAATCCGATATTTTCGAAAACTTTCTGAAGTAATCTTACTCTGCTTTGACTAGTGTCTCTAGGTCTATTGAACACTTAGGTGTTCCACTTTCAATGTACAATTCTACCTCACTTGAAGCAAGACCAATTTGTGAAGATAGAGATTAATGTTAAAGACAAATTTGGGAGTAGCTCTGCTTCATCAAACTTCTCAAAACAGTATTGCCTCAATTAAGCTCCTATTTTTTTCTCTGAAAGCAATTTAATTCAAGGAAATTTAAGTTATGTATGCATTTTCAGGAACATATCATCTATTGAAAGTCAAAAATTTCAATGTAATTTTGTACCTGTTAATGGATTCACTCATTTTTCTCAAGCCACAGAATAAAAATATATTGTGTATCTAGTCCAAAAAATATTAACAGTAGAAAATTAGGCACTTTTTGTCCTCTCCACAGTGCCTAATACTGTGTTCTTGTACAATGAAGATTTTCAATAAATGTTTAATTACCTGGATGGAGGTTAAGTCCAAATTGTAGCAATTATCTGGATAATCATGTTACAAATGCAAAAAATTTAAAATGAATCATAACTGTACTACAATGATCACAAAGTTTCTCCATTCTTTCAGTCCCTGGCCCAATTAAGAGTTTATTGTTGGAAGTAAGGAAAACTTATGAATGGAAAATTGGTGACATCTGGAAATGTCAGCTGAAGCATATATTTCTCACCATTCTTACCTACTGATTCTACTTTTCTTGTGTCTTTCTTCTTCAATGTGTTGTTTAACCTACCCCTTATATTTTCCTGTGGTCTTTGTAATCTTTTTCTAAAAATTCAAATACTCATGTGCATATTCATTATCAAATGAAAAACAGACCAATTATTGCATTCATTAAGTCACTACAAGGGAAGTATATATTTTATTGGTCTCTCTATTATTTGAGAATTTTAAATAGTGTCAATTTGTCTTAACCTCTTTAGTTAGCATGTAAATTTACTTCTGGACTAAGAATTTCCCACTCAACACCTGTAAGAACTAAATATATTTTTCTCTAAGTTATTACCTTTGAACAAGAAATAATAAAACATAATAACTTGGAGAAAAACATGTTTAGTTCTTACAGGTGTTGAGTGGGAAATTCTTAGTCCAGAAGTAAATTTATATGCAGAAATGAAATATCTCTTAGGTATTGTGTTTCAGGAGAGTAAAAATAAAAATCAACATTAAAAGAAGGAAATTCGGCCTGGCATTGTGGCTCATGCCTGTAATCCTAGCACTTTGGGAGGCTGAGGCAGGCAGATTGCTTGAGCCCAGGAGTTAGAGACCAGCCTGGGAAACACAGTGAAACTCCTTCTCTACTAAAAATACAAAAAATTTAGCCAGGCGTGGTGGTGTGTGCCTGTAGTCCCAGCTACTATGGAGGCTGAGGCAGGAGAATTGCCTGAACCGGAAGGCAAAGATTGCAGTGAGCTGAGATTGCACCACTGCACTCCATCCTGGGAGACAGAGTAAGACTCCAACTGCAAAAAAAAAAAAAGGGAAATTCTATCATATGCTACAACATGTATGAATCTGAAGGATATTATGCTAACTAAAATAAGCTTGATACAGAAAGATAAATATTGTATGATCTCACTTATATGAGGTATGTAAAGTAGTGAAACTTATGAAACAGAAGGTAGAATGGTGGTTGCCAGTAGCTGAGGGGAGGGAGAAATGGGGAATTGGTGTTCAATGAATAGTTTCAGTCATGCAAGATGAGTAAGTTCTAGAGATCTGCTATACAACTTTGTGCTTATAGCTAACAATACTCTTTTGTATACTGTAAAATTTGTTAAGAGGGCAGATCTCATGTTACGTTTTTTTTTTCCTCCCAAACTTAAAAAGCAATCCACATTAATTTCAGCACTCTTCTTTTTTCATGGCCTCTGGTCTAAAAATGCCTTCCTTTTTTAAATAGAAATTTGACATCTATGAACTCTACAATGTGTACTAAGTCATTTTGGTATTTTAAAAATTGTATTCCTTCCGTTTAGTTACAGCAAGAGAAATAAAATCTGAAAGTAGCTGCTGAACCTCCACATAATGTTTGAGATCAAAACCTCATTGATATCACTGTGATTCCAGGGCCTTTTATTGTCTCTGAGAGGTGGAAGCAGACCCCAAGAAGCCAATTTGCTTCTAATGGTATTTGCCTCATTATAGTAGGGTTTGAGGAAGGTTTACTTTTCAAATTCTTGCTATGTATGTTTCACTGAAATTGGAATGGCTTTAAAAATGTGAAGCAGCTGTTAGGTAACTCATTGTCCTTCATGTTAAAAGATAATACTGCTAAAATAGTTTCTTCCTGTAACATGAGTTACTGGTCAGAATATTACAAAGTCTGTGTGTTCCTTTCTTAACTGATCTCTCCATGTGTCTTTTGCTTAATACCTATAGTTGCTTTAAGGACTTGTCACTTAATAATCACTAGAGTGTTATGCTTTATAGGAGTCTAAATTTCTAGCTCAGTTTGAGACATTCTCTTTCTAATTGTGTATCTGTGTGTTTTCTGTCTAGGTTGGCTGCTTTGTTCAAGTTCATGACTCCTAATGTAGTATTCATTCAAAAATGTGATTTTCTGATTCTCGGAAGCCGTATCTGGGCATGAGGAAAGGATGAAATACTCTGAATCAGTGAATGGCTTGCCCTTTACCAGACTCAGCTTGCTCTGTCCTGTTTTCATTGTTGTTTGCTTTGTTTAGTTTCTTCTTTAGTGAATACAGTATCGAGGTCACATGACTGTTCTTCCTCACATGTTGCCCTTTGGTCAGATGTCTTCATATTATTTATTAGCTGAGTCTGCACTCATATTCCCTCAGGAGGACAATCTGTTTGTGGAGATATATGTGTGTCAGGTTGTCCAGATAAAAGGGAATGTCATTGGCCCTGAAAGCCTGCTGATCTGTGTTTATTTCTCTAAAGTCAGATAGCATGAGCAGAGTGTTCTTCCCTATTGACCCCCTGCTGGTGTCACTATTTAGAGATTAATTCAACAGCCAAAATACGTGGGTTCATGGAGGCCTCTGAAACCTGACTTTACTGTTCCCTGAAAAAGAATATACATCTTATTGAATTCTCTTGCATACCAAATATTATTAATGTGACCTTACCTTCAAGCATTCTTAAAAAAAAAAAAAGCCTAACTATCCTTTACTCCGAGAAAGTGGTACAATTGCACATATTAGTATGCTTTCAGAACAAAGCTGTAGCTTGGCAGAGTGCTATTTAAGTGGAATAAAGAAGGTAGAATGGAAAGGAAATAAAACAATCTCTAATAACAACGCCAACCCAGCTCAACAAAGTGTAAAACACAAAGAGATGCAAATGATGGTGCCGAAATCAACCATTGAGGCATCGGCCTAGATAACTGTACTCTTGATATTTGATACTGTCAGCTGCAATTTAAACATATTGGTGTGCTGAATAAGTCGGATGCAACCTGAGACCTTCTTGACCATCACTCAGAATTGTGATTTACTTTCCTTCTCAGCCAAAATCAAAGAGATTAACCATGCCACAGCCTAGCTCTCTAATATGAACGACTTACAGTTGTTGAACACTTTCATGTGCTTCTTACATGCTTTGCCACAATTATAATTATATTTATGTAAATTAATTATGATTATAATTTAAAAATTAATATTTAATGTTCACAATAGCTTTATGAGGTAGATTTATTATCATCATTTTATACAAGAAAAAGCTAAGACTCAGTAGCTGAAAAACTTGCCTAACGTCATAAAACTAGTAAAGAGAGAAGCCTGAATTTGAAAGTAGCATTGACCTCAAGGTCCACATGCTGAACTGCTTCCCTGCCCCTTTTTATCATCAGCAATAATCTCTTTTTTAAGTAAGGCAAAACATATCCAGATTTGTATCCACCTCCCTGCTCCATGGTGGGCCTATAATTATTTTGTACAGAATGGAAGAGTCAAGCTTTTGTTGGATATCTGAGGCAAAATGGAAAAACAGATTAAGCGGTAAGCATGGAAGTGATGTCCTAATCACGTTCACGGTCTGTTTGGAATAAGGAGTCTGAAATAAGTCCAGACAGAGAATTAATTCCAGAAGAGAAGATCTGGAGTGAAAATGGGCAGCGGGTTGGTCAGGTATTTTTCATATCATACAGATATTAAAGAGCAGAGTGAACAAGAAGTTTGGGACCTAGAGAAAGAACTTAGGCATTAATTATGGAGTCAGAAACACAGATGAACACCCTGCATCAAAAAAGATCAGGATTAAAGCAAAGGATCTGAACACTATATATGAGGTAATAACAGCATTACAGATCCTGCTATGGAACCAACCTTTTGCCTCATGTTTGGAACTTGCTGGGGCTTCCTGTTAAAGTAACCAAGCACTAAGCTTGGTTAGTCAGAGGATGCGAATGAAGAGATCCATCATTTTTTGTCAAGACTGGAAAATAAGAAGCCTGAGATAAAGGCAGCCCTCAAAACTTTCCATCTCCTTAAAAACATCTTCTTTCAGTGAAAGAGCTCATACCAGTTATTTTTACGTCAGTGTGAATAAGGTAAGTTATGTGTTGCCTCTCCTGGGAGATTTTACGTTTTCAGCCTTGGCTCCCAATGTAGAATGAAACTCTTAATCCTGGTTTATAGGGCTTTCTAGCTCAGGCCTCAATATGGAAGTAGATTTTCAGAGAGGAGCAGAAGGTCTACCCATATTCGTGATACCAAACTACTTTGCTTATGCTTTGAAATTGCCCTGCCAATCTTGATCATTTAGTCAGTGAGAATGCATGAAAGACTTATATATTTTGGTAACCTGTTTCATTTCTTGTTGGAAGTCTTTGTGCTTCTATCTATAATAATCAGTGTAGATATTTTAAAAATTAGAAGACAGCAAAACAAATTTGACCTTTTTAGTTAACACAGCTTAGTTGACACCAGCAGTTTCATTGGTAAGTTTCCAGTCTTAGCTGGTGTTCATAATTAAGGTGATTCAGAATTGTTACATAACTGCAATTTTCTTATCAGTTGTAATTCTTGGAAGTTAGTGAAAGAGAAACAAGGAGAAATTGAAGTTTATACCTGTGGTGTTAAAGTGTGAGAGCATTATTCTCAGTTGGTAATTCATCTCTCGAATATGCAAGAGGGTGTATTCGGGGATAAAACAGACATCCTCTCTCTCCTCTCTCATCTGTCTATCTTTAGAAATAATGAGGTCAGTGTAAATGAGTAAGAAGATAGACAGAACCAGTTCAGAAGTTCTACATTGTTCTAGAACACTGTAGAATACTGGGTAATGTACTGTAAGGGTTTACATCCAGATGGAGTTAAATGACTCAAGAGGACAGAACATGCTAGTAGCTATGTTAACTTGTTTCTGTACTTGACTGATCTACTTACAAAAATCAACATGTACTCAAAACCAGGGCTTAAATGAAATATCCAAATCTTTTTACGTGAGTTGTATTTTCTCACTGTGTAAACTGAGGCCAGCTACTTAAGCTCAATAAATTTCAGTTTCATCCTTATATAATGGTGATAATAACCTAGTTCTTCATTAGGTTATTGTGAGAAGTAAATGAGATAATATATGTAAATCATCCAACACAGAGTCTGCCACATAGCAGATATTAAGTAATAGAATCTATTATTATCCTTTTATGTTGTTAAAGCAACTCTGTACAGTAGGAAGAGAAGCTACTGATAATCATATAACAAATAGAAAAACTGAGTCTCAGGGGTTAAATTGTTTGTTCCAAGTTGGTTAGTAGAACAATTAGGTCTGTAATTCATGAATGTGTATCATTCTTACTTTTAGAGATTAATTCTTGATTTATTTAATTCTATTTTTGATTTGTACATTTTAAATGTATTTTATTTGGAATTTAATTCTCTTGTGTATGAGTTTTCTTTGCAAAAAAATAGAATAGGATGCCAAAAACTAAGGACATAGAGTAGTGCCAAGAAATATTAGAATCACAGTAGCTCCAGGATACGGCCGGGTTCAGGGAAGAAATAACTTGGATTTTTAGAATAAGAAGAATTTCAGAAAGTAAACAGTGAACAGAAAGGAAAGGAAAACAGAAAGCAAAGGAGCTGGTGAAAAGGTCTAAAGAGGTAAAGCAGGGATCAGAAGGTCAGACGTCTTCAGAGTCTGGGCAGGTAACTGACTGAAGCCAGTGAATACAACACAGCAGAAAAGAATCAGGGCTGAGACAAAGTCAACAGTGCGTACCAGCTAAACGTATTACAAAGAAAAAAAGAAACACCTCTGTTCAAACCTGAAGCTAATGATGCCTGGAACAAATGACAGGGCAAGGTGTCAGAAGAAATGGGATGAAAGGGATCAAAAGAGAAGACGAAGTAATTAACAAAGGGAGGAGGCATGTTTCTTGGGGTTGCTCAGAAGTTGGAAAAATATGGTGCTAGATATTTTGATGTGGAAAGGAGAAAGTTGGAGAAATTCATGCCCGTCAATCTTCTCAGGAAAGTACGTATTTCTTAGGAGTGTTTTTGAAGACAGAACAGTAACTGTGGGCTTGGGAATCCCTTGGAGAAGACCCGCCTAGGAAAATCACCATAAGAAACACAACAGGAAGTCACGGAAAAGAAAGAAAAGAACTACTCACTAGCAGAGGAGGAACAGGTGAAGTGAGACAGCATGGGTGTGAACTGGTCCCACTCAATATAGTTTCAGGATTTTTTTCTAAGCAGACACCAAAACTGTTTCTATTCTGCTTTTTGTCACTCTCATTTGTAGTGTTTGAGTAATACAAACCCTTGCATTATTAATCTATGCCAAGTGTCATTGTATGTGAATAACAACAAAAATGTCACATTACCGTAAATTTTATAAAAATGATTTTTGTTTTCTTTATGCCACTGGTCCTCACTGTGAATGTAGAAGATCAAGACTTAAACAAATAGTACTTTCTTTATCTTAACGTTCAATTGATTTTCTCTTAGGAATAGTGTGTGTGTGTGTGTGTGTGTGTGTGTGTGTGTGTGTGTGTGTGGTGTGGGAGAATCACGCATTCATTTGTGAATGTTCTCAGCCCTGGGAGATCAGAAAGTGGGACATGATTCTCAAACAGAGGATGCGGCACAGGTCAATGTGAATGACACCACTGTCAGTTTGAAATGCAGAACAATATTTTGGTAGGCCTACATGGCGTTTAAAAATTTCTGCAGTGTTTATCTCATGGATTATATTTTTGGTACCTTAGGATATGAGTCTGTTTTAACATTTCTCATAGAGAAGAAAGTGTATTATAAGTTCTTTTTTTCTAATATGGCATGGGGAAAATTGAGAAGTATTTCCTGAATATGACACCAGTAAAATCTGCACATTTCTTCTACCAGCAAACACTTTTAAACCCTAGGAATGTGCTAGGTATGATTGGGCATTTCGAATGTAATGAGAAGTGTTTTGTGACAATTTCTTGCAAGGTAGTAGCAAGAAGTAGAGAAGAACCACATCAACTGAGAGGCTCTGGGGTTTAGAGACGTCCTCCAAAGCGGAGAAAAGGAGGGAATGGAGCTTGTGGATCACTAGCCATTCTTGAGTGGCCTGTAGATGAAAAGTGATCTACTGGAGACAGCTTCTGCTCAGAGGGCTAGGCAGTGTGCCACAGGGCAAGGAAAGAAGAAGTGAACAGAGAGACCATTATGCCAATGAATTCACTTAGTAAATGATGCAGACAAGGGAAGATTTTTATCAGTTTTTAATGCTGAGGAACTTTGAGGAGCGAGGAATATGCATACGTCATATTTCTGTTAAGCTCTTTGCGAGCAGTGCTGTGTAAATCTTCCAGGGTGGCCTGTGCCTTTAGGAATTTATCATTCTTTTTAGATGCAACTCCATTCATAGATTGGGCCATGTAGGGCCCTGCCATTTATTAGGGTTACACAGAGGCACCAAAACGTTATGCCCTTCATCCTAAGGAAACAACAGTAATTGCAGAATACTGAAGTACAAAATTAGATCTTATTGCACAGCTTGGAAAGAAGTAGAAATTGATGGGAACTCTTTCTTCAGGTCCATAGCTTCATCAATAGTTTTTGCACTCTGAGCCTCCAGACAAAGAACAAAAGCACAATAACTCAGACACTCCTCTCTAAGCTTTAATCAGACACTAATGCTTATGTTGAAGAGGCAGCATATATAGACGGAAGCTGCTTGGATATACCCTCACAACTGATGTTCAAATGTTAATAAAAGATACTGGCTGGAATGTACACGGGTCTAATTACCCTTCTTTTTTCTTTTTCTGTAGCCACCTAATTACACACCATTTAAACGAATGTTTTTTGCCATGTCATGCATACCCAGTATTCTCAAAACTAGCTGACACTTTTCAGTAAAATCAGTCAAGAGAAATACAATTGTTTACTTTCTTAGAGCCATCTTTTTTGTTCCTTTGAACATTATACTTTCAAATAAAAGTATCAGCTTTTGAACCCTGTCAAAATCTAAAGCCCATAGCATTTCTTAATAGCCTTGCAACTTTATCCAGATCTCTGAAGACTGTTTGTAGACTTGAAGTTTCTGTGATTCAGGTAGAATTCGGACTTTACAGAAAAACTAACCTTTCAGTTAAAAGCTCGCTTGTGTCTTTGTGTGTATGTTTTCTTCATGATTTGAGCCAAGTGCAAAGACTTACAAACTTGTTCTGAACAGGGGAAAATATTTCCTTTTTCATCCCTTAAAATTGTGACTGTCTATGTTTTTCACTCAGCCAAACTTTCCCAGCTATCTGCTGGCACTAGAGAGTTAAGTCAAATAGTGAGGCGGGGAACTGCTGTAAGATTTTTATAGCTGTATTAAAATGAGAAATGGTAATGCGGCTAAGCAATTTCTGGTCAGGTGGTCTCAAAGATTTATACGTGCGGTTTTGAAATATCATTCAGCAGTCATATCACCCTGCTTATCTTGTTCATTTAATAAGCACGTATATTTTGTTACTTTCATTCAGTTGTTGTCTAATGAAATTATGTGGGTAGTTTGAAACAAGCACAGAGAATATAAAATTACTCTTCTGTGATATGATCTAATTTGGATTTGGACCACCGAGAGACTTATGTACGGTTTCAAAACAGAAATTTGCGCATACCAAGCTTGAGCCCAGTGGTTTCCAACAATTTTGTAATGGCAACGTCCTGCCAGTAATTTGACTTTGTGAACCTTCCACTCCATTCTGAGCGGTATCAAAAACACACAGTTTAAAACAAAGTAAATTAACCATACGTTTGTTCTGAAAAAAATTCTACTTAGTTGGTAACTATTGAGATAATTAGAAATGCAAACTTCATGTTGAAGTATTGCAGACAACGGTTGAAAATAACCATTATTTATGATGGACAGTGTAAACATAATATGCCAACTGACTGACAGAATACTTTTCTTTTTACATCCCCTAAAGTTTAGCATTTCAATTTTAACTGGTTTATTCTAGTAAATTTGTTTACTTCTAGGACACCAACAATTATAAATTTGACTTCAGAAAGTCAGTGATTAGTATTACATCTATTTGTAATTTCAGTACTTTCACATTTTCATTAGCAGTCTGAATGCTAATTACCAAATTTCTATATTTCTCTAAAGCCAGAGATTCCAGTGTGCAGCAGAAAAATATTAATTATTAGTATAAAGCCTAATTAAAAGTTGAAAGCAAAGCTTTAATAACTATAAATGCCATTGTCAAATGTGAAAAACAGACATTAATTATTATTTTGCAAAACCCTATCCTTAGTCTCAAATATGTGACGCCCTGATAGACAGACAATAGCATTATGAGGTGGTGATGTGGGTAGGAATATAAGCTTTAAGGAGATCAGTACATCTAAAGTCAATCAGTATATTAGGATTTTGAGGGGAAAAAAAAGCTACTTTTTTACACAAAAGTTAGTATTTTTGATAACGGCAAAAGAAAAATAATGCGTGTAAAAACGTTTGCTCTTCCATCTTTTTTGGTGACTCTAAATACAGTAGGAAAGGGAAGTAAAAAGCAGACGGCAAAATGAGAGCTTGTGAAATGCACACAATTTATCAGATTGCCAGAAGTTGTGAAGAATGGGGAAGTAAACGGAGGGAAGACAGAAAGAAAAGAAGATGTGAGAAATTAGGATGCTTTCAATTTAAATGATGTGTTAGCATAAATCACATTTCTAAACCAAACTGTCGAAATAATTAATGAAACCAGTATCATTTTTCTTGTTTTATGATATGAGTTTAGTATAAACTGGGTCTAATGGTGCTATTTAGCAGTGACAGTTCACTGTGAAATCTCTCATGGAGCAGGACAGGAAATGCTGAATTGTTTGGGTTGATCAAGGTACAACCAATACCTAGATTTCTAGTCTTGTATATAATGATACAAAATAGATCCTATACCCACAAATTATAAGAACCAGAGGCCAATTAATTCAAGCAAAAATATAACTATGAATAAATAGGGACCATCAAGAAAGGCCGAGTTGAAGACAATACATTGACTGATGGTCATTGGTATGAAACTGATCAAATTGTTAAAGGCAATGCCTAGTCCAGAGGAGGCCCAAGAGGAAAACAATGACGTCTTTATGTGATTAGTGGTATAGCAGCAAAAAAGAAGAATTTATATGTCGATATTTGTATACTTTTTGTAATCCGAAGGCCGCTATATCTTGCTCTCTTCTCCTCTAGCCACAACTTTATTATTGCCAAGCTTCTTGAAAATTAAAAATGTGAGAGTGATGGCTCACGCTTGTAATCCCAGCACTGTGGGAGGCTAAGGTAGGAGGATTGCTTGAGGCCAGGAGTTTGAGACCAGCCTGGGCAACATAGCAAGACCCTGTCTCTTTAAAAATGTTTTAAATGTTAAAAAGAAGAAAATTTGTCTACAATAATTGTCTACACTTCTTGAACTCCAAACCCATATCATTCTGATTTCCTCCTACATTACTACCCTAAGTGGCCACCAATAATATTCTAACTGCTAAATCTGCTGAACATTTATCTGAATCAGTCTTTGATATTTGACTTTGCTGACAACTACCTCCTTCTCAAAGCTCTGTCTTCCAGGATTTCTGTTCAACCTTTCTTCCCACATTATTCCACTGATGCCTGTGTGTAGAGCAGCTGGCAAAGTGTTTGTCACAGAGAAGATTCTAGGTCTGTGTTCTCTCCTCTCATTCCACCTTCCATTTAAACTTTAGTGTCCTATAGGATCTTGTCAGTCCTCTTTTCACTTTACATGCTTTCCTTGAGCATAATGAGAATTTCACAGGAGCATGTCTTTTGTCATTCTCTACACTACTTCTTGTTAAAGAATTTACATTTCCCATCTTTACCACATCTCCAGCTTATTAAATTACATTTAACCTATGAAACACAGTGACAACTAGATTTAGCTCTGTTGCTTGGAGCCTAGTTAATTACCTTTCATTTATTATTATTCACTTTTTATTTAGATTCTCAGGTTAAATATGGAAAATAACAATACCACAAGTTAGATTGTTCAACATAGTGAAAATCTAGCAAACTGATTACATTGACTGGTCAAGGTCCTCAAAGTGATCAAGCTAGTAGCCTCCCACAGAGACACAATCTCAATATTTTTTTATTTTTAAAATACCACGGAACTTCATTGTATTTCCTGTATTAAATGACTGTCTCTCATTGTGTGTTTTGTCCCTGTTTAGACAGATGTTATCATTCCCACCCAACTTTCTTATCAAAATAATAAGTACTTTTAATTTTTTTAATATTATTTTTAAACTTTAAGTTCAAGTGCACGTGTTTTACATAGGTACACTTGTGTCATGAGGGTTTGTGGTACAGATTATTTTCTCACTCGGGTATTAAGCCTAGTAACCATTAGTTATTTTTCCTGATCCTCTCCTTCCACCCACCCTCCACCCTTCAAAAGGCCCCAGTGTGCTTTGTTCTCCTCTATGTGTCCATGTGTTCTCATCATATAGCCCCCACTTATAAGTGCAAGCATGCAGTATTTGGTTTTCTGTTCCTGAATTAGTTTGCTAAGGATAATGGCCTGTAGCTCCACCTGTGTCCGTGCAAAGCACATGATCTTGTTTTTTCATGACTGCATAGTATTCCATGGTGTATATATATCACATTGTCTTTATCCCATCTATCATTGATAGGCATTTAGGTGGATTCCTTGTGCTTGTCATTGTGAATAGTGCTACAGTGAACATACACATGCATATGTCTTTATAATACAGTGATTTATATACCTTTGGTTATGTACCTAGTAATGGGATTGCTGACGTGAATATTTCTGTTTTCAGGTCTCTGAGGAATTGCCACACTGTCTTCCACAATGGTTAAACTACGCTACACTCCCACCAATAGTGAATAAGTGTTCCCTTTTCTCCATAGCCTTGTTAGCATCTGTTATTTTTTGACATTTTAATCATAGCCATTCTGACTGGTGTGAAATGGTATCTCATTGTGGTTTTTATTTGCATTTCTCTAATAATCAATGATGTTGAGCTATTCTTCATATGATTGTTGGCCGCATGTATGTCTCCTTTTGAAAAATGTATGTTCATGTCCTTCGTCCACTTTTATGGGGTTGTTTTTCTTATAAATTTAAGTTCTCTATAAATGCTGAATATTAGATGTTTGTCAGATGCATAGTTTGTAAAAAATTTTGTCCCATTCTGTAGATTGTCTATTTACTCTGTTGCTGTATCCTTTTCTGTGCAGAAGCTCTTTAGTTTAATTAGGTCTCATTTGTCAATTTCTGCTTTTGTTGCAATTGCTTTTGGCATCTTTATCATGAAATCTTTACCCATGCCTATGTACTGAATGGTATTGCCTAGGTTGTCTTCCAGGGTTTTTATAGTTTTGAGGTTACATTTCAGTCTTTAATCCATCTTGGGTTAATGTTTGGATATAGTGGAAAAAAGGTATCCAGTTACAATTTTCTGCATATGACTAGCCAGTTATCCCAGCATTATTTATTGAATAAGGAATCTTTTCCCCATTGCTTGTTTTTGTCAGGTTTGTCAAAGATCAGATTGTTGTAGGTGTGTTGTCTTATTTTTGGGTTCTCTATTCTGTTCTATTTGTCTATGGTTTTTTTTGTATCAGTACCATGCTGTTTTGGTTACTGTAGCCCTGTAGTTTGTTTCGAAGTTGAGTAGCATGTCTCCAGCTTCCCCACCCAACTTTTTACTTTTCACACCTACTCAGTATGTTTTCAATTCTATTGGTCAAGTGAGTCTTTTGGATATGGCATATTGTATGAGATTTGGAGTTCAGCAACATTGACTTGAAACTTCAGTTTCCTCATTTATAAAATGGTCCTAACAATGTTATATGGTCTTAAGGATTGAATTCAATAACAGCTATTAGCCTTATGCCTTCCACATGGAAAACAAACTCAAAGTTTAATATTCCCGTATTTTTTGCCTTTGTTCCTCCCACATAGGGGCAATATCCTGTACACTTTTTTATGTAACATAGAGTCCCAGGTTGTGTCAGGAATAAAATTCCACTACCTCGAACAGGAATGGAAGGAGGCCATGCAAGTTTATTGGGGTTTATGTATGGAAGACTCTTTTATTGGGGATAGTAAAAGAGAAAGGGCAATGAGATAATGCTTAGGTTAGAGATGAGAATGAATAATTTACTAAAAAATAGTAGGACCCAGCATAAGTTACCATGGTGGGGACAGATGAAAAGTTCGGCAGCTTGCTGTTTAAAATGGAGGAAGAGAACAGATACTATGTTGTTACCCAGCTTGACATTGGTCAGGGTATAGTCAAATGGACAAAGCTATATCGTATAAAATAGTCATCAGTAGAAAAGCTGCATTCTATTTTACTTATCTTTCAAAATTTTATTTCTAATAATTTAGAAATCATTTATCAGTTGACTAGCCTTACTATATGTGCTTTTGATGAAATCCTGTAAGTCTTCCACATTTATATAGGCTTGAAAATTAGAGTATTAATCAAATCACTAGAGTAGATACAGGTATTTTGATGTCCCTGGTTCTTTAAAGTTGGCTTAATTTAAGGTGAACTGCTGTTTGTATCTCCTTTCCCATTCTGTTATTTATATAGATATCCTAAATTAAAACAGAAGTGGTACACTGAATCCCAAATGTCCTAGCAATGCTGTATACGCCACCTACAAGCATCTTTGAATCATATCTTAATTTTCTGATGAACTCAGGCCTTTGATCCTATTAAGAATTCAGCACTGAGACCACTCAGGAAGAGCCAAAGTGCTTTCTGTTGGGGCTCATGCATCATCAACCAAATTGTCAGCTAAGTTCTTGTTGCAGAATCTTTATTACTGGCAATGATGAAAGAGGCAGAGAGAACACAGCTTGAATCTCAGATCTCTGGATAAAAAGCAGATCAAGTATTGAAAATATTCTTTTACCTTATAAGTCAAGCAAATGTAGATATGTCTCTGATTGATTAAAATTAGAAATTCCTGTAATGTCATAGTTTACTTACTTTCTCAGCCTGAAAACCAGTTGTGACTACTGATCCTAGTTCCTGTTCTGTCATCATAGCGCCAACTTTCTTAACAAAAGGAACAACAGAGTCAAACTAGATAGCATGGTTTGAAATAGAAAAAGTCAACATCATCCCCCAAATCAGTACATTCTGTGATGCTTATTAAAAATAGAGAATAAATGACGTAGCAATGAGTGTGGGAATCAAAGAACTATCACCAATTGAAGACATTTATTGGTAATTAAGATGAAGGAGCATGGGTTGATTGAAATTTATTATAAAATTTTTATAGCAGTAGGATTGGTGTGAATTAACATCATCAATATTAGAGCTCTTGCTACTTCTCTATCATAAGGTAGTGACAGATAATTCATAAATCTGATCAACTATGAAATGATGTCTGCTTAGGTTTTTGCATATGGCTTGACTATATTTTAAAGTAACTGAAGTGATTTTCAATGTTAAAAAGACACCACAAGACATCTTCTTACTGAAAGATCCATTTTCAGTCAATCTGAGCAAAAAAGTTCTTCAGAAGATGGAATAAATCTATAGAGTGGTTTGTAGATCCTTACCTTTGTTTCATTCCCTTCACCAGCCTCCACAGAGAGATTGGAAGAAAGCAGACAGACCTCTGTGAACACGATAGCTTACTGCTATCAGTAAGCACTTTCTGTTTTCTGGCAAATGTTTGTGAAAACAAAAGAAATTAGATATGTCTCTACTGTCACTGAGATTTTAATCACAGAAGTCAAATATACGGCACAGAAGATAAGAGTTGAAACATTAACTGGAACAATTTTGATAAATGCAATTGGATTAAATTGTACACAATATAAGGTGGCGATGTGGATGTTATGGTGTGAGAAATGCAGCAATCCCCCCCTCTACACTTTGGGCTAAAGAAAGAAGGAAGAGGCCATATACATTCAAAGTACCTTGACATAAATATTTGGATAATTATTTGTTCTTTGATTTTCTTTTTCTTATCCCTCAAAATCTTTCTCCTTTAATGTGGAAATTTCTGTCTATTTCTGTGTTTCAAGAGCAGCAGGAGGTAGAGCAATATGAGAGATATGTGGAAGGGTCATTGGGTGGAAAAAAGAGCCAATCTGAGCATGGAACACCCACTGGGGTCAAAGAGAATAATGGGATGTAATTGAATGGCTTCCTAGGGAGATGAAGCAAGAAGAGCAACCCGTCCAAAGATATTTTTCCTCATGTTTGACAATATAGAACCTCTGCACATATAAAAGTAAATGCTGTTGGTTTATAGGAAGATCTATAGGTGTGTAAACATTTTGATCCAATTTCAGAACGGCCACTGATTTTCATCTATGGTGGCTTCATCAGCATTCCATTTTAGACATACTACTTTCTAGCTCAGAGAGTATACATGTTTGCCTGTGACAAAATCCAATTTTCAACCCCCAAATAAATAAACAAATAAACAAACAAAATAACCCAAAAAACTCAACAGTAAAGAAGAATACTCTCCAACGCCTATGGACTAATTTTTTGTCTTTTATTTACTAGCATAATGACAAAAACTATCAGTCGCTTATGGAAGTACAAGAATAAACATCAGAAAAATCATGTGAGTGGTTGCACTTAGAAGGAATTCAATCCATGCTGTGTTGGAACTAGCAATGGCTTGTGAAAGCCAAATGTTAAATTTTCAAGAATTTTGCAAGCTGGTTGACATCACATTGGTAGCTGAAATAAGCCATGGTGAGATGGAAACTGGCAAATGCTACAAATCAGAACTTTGTTTGCTACCTGAGACAGCCAGTTTCTAAACATTTATTTGAGTATCACCAGATTCAATCAAATCAATGCAATTTTTTTTTTTAATGTCTTCAGCTAGTTTTCCCCTAGGTTAATAGCATGACATAGAATGGTGCTTTTCAAATCTCTCTTTTTTAACACAAGGAAATTTTTCCAAACAAAATCTTACATAGAAACTTGTATAAGCAATAAAGACAGATATGCTTTTATTGAAGTAAATGGGTAAGAGTGTGCCATTCCCTGGCCTCCCTTAGTCCTATAAGCGACCAACCAAATGATCCTCTGAAACCCCGCCATATCCTGGACTCTGGAAGCCTATTTATACTGACCAATAAAAAGGAAAGAACAACAGCTGGACAACAAAGACACAAGGAATTATACTCCCAGTTTTGACTGTAAGCAACCACTTCAGATCTTGATTTATTGTAAAGTGAGGAGTTTAGACAAAGGCCATTAGAATTCTCCAAGCTACAAAACTTTGTGTTTTTCTGATTTAAAGATTCATGAAAGTTCCATGAAAATAATTTTTTTAATTTGACTTAAAATTAAAGATAAATTCTACATCAAGTCAGCATTCTCATATACTTTCATTTAACTTCTAGGGAAATTACTTTTGCATTTAAATTAATTGGCAATTGCCACATACTTGCATCTAGACTCACAAAAGTGATAATCTTACCAATGCCTATACAAAGTGCTAACATTTTTACCAACAAACATTCTCATTAAATTGGTGCAGACCTAGGTAAACAAGACAAATTATCCTTCTTCACATCCATATTTGTTCTCTGCAGTGCTGGCAGCACCACTCTTGGTTGTTTACTGACTTCTTTTTATGCATTACCTGAGACTAAATTCTCCTACTCCTACACCCTGTCCTTGATGATACTCTCTTCAGAGTCACTATGAGTCACATCAGTAAAAGAAGAGCTGAACAGTTCTGGAGTGGGTGTCCATTGCTAGAGTATTTGGAGGTGGTGAAAACAAAATTTGCAAAGTAAGATGATAAGTTTTCCTCAGCAGAAGCAATTCTGAAAGCTAAAACAGGTATGTTATGTGTGGTATGTAAATGTGTGCAGGTATATGTATATGTATGTACTGATAGGCTCATAACTGCCCAAAGGAACTATTTCAAAAGAAGAGTGGTAATATGTTTACCCATCTTTCAACTCTCTAGGCATAGATTAGTAAGTATGTGGACCAACTAAAATAAAAATATATAATAGCATATTCATAAAAATTATTACTATAAATCAATTAAAACAGCTACATATAAGGATCTATTGTTCAGAACTAGAAGGTAACTGTAGGGTCTTGGCAGGTGCTATGATCTGAATGTTTGCAACCCCCCAAATTCACATATTGGAATTTGAAGCCATAAGGTGATGGTATTACATGGTGGGGTCTCTGGGAGGTGATTAGATCATGAGGGAGAGCACTCATGATTGAGATTAGTGCCCTTAAAAAAAAAAAAAAAGACTGCTGGCCAGGTGTGATGGCTCATACCTGTAATCCCAGCACTTTGGGAGGCCAGGGAAGTTGGATCACCTGAAGTCAGGAGTTCGAGACCACTGAGACCAGCCTGACCAATATGGTAGAACCCTGTCTCTAATAAAAATACAAAAAAAAAAAAATTAGCTGGGCATGGTTATGGACACCTGTAATCCCAGCTAATCAGGAGGCAGAGGCAGGAGAATGGTTTGAACCCAGAAGGTGGAGGTTTCAGTGAGCCGAGATCATGCCATTGTACTCCAGCCTGGGCGACACACTGAGACTCCATCTCAAAAAAGAAAAAAAAAAAACAAACTGCCAAGGGCTAGTAGCCCCTTCCACCTTGTGAGGACAGAGTAAGAAGATTCCATTATGAGAAAGCAGGCCTTTACCTGACATTGAAACTGCTGGTGACATGAACTTGGGTTTATCAGCCTCAAAAACTCTGGAAAAAAAAACTTCTGTTGTTTTTAAGCCTCCAAGTGTGTGGGAGTTTGTTATAGTAGCCCAAATAGACTAGGAAAGTAGTAATAATAGTACACTTATAGAAGATGTTTGAAGAGATTTTAAATAAAAAGGCTATTTTTTAAATGTCTGAGAAGCATTAAGAGAAACCAACAAAAAATGTTGAAGCACTCAGGGCTAATGACAGAGAGGAGCTTTTATCATCCCATGGCCTAACTGGATAGGAGGAGGGAAATGTTACCAGGTACTGGAGAAATTAACCCTACAGTAAGAGAAGGCTACCTGCTGGGAGCTGTAATATTTGGAAGAAGGGTATAGCTGCCAGTTAACTCTTTGGGAGGAAGTTATTACAATAAATACTCTGATCTTTCTTCTCTGACCCTTGAATCACCTATTGGTGTCTCCCATTGGCTAAAACCAACCAAAACAAAGAGAGCAAGAAAGCCTATTGACCTAGATATAAAGCCAGCTTCTTGGGGCACAGAAAAAGACGAAAATGGTAGAGAGAGAAATAGGCAAGGAAAATTGAGACTATCCACCGTGGTAACCAATAGTCGCTACTTTTGGTCTACTGGAATGTAAGAATACCCTTTTACCTTTATTCATTAATTCAATCTATATTTAGCACTTACTCTATACCAGACACTGTTCACAGTTTTAATTTTACAGCAGTGAACAAAATAAAGGTTTTGTCCTCGTGAAAAAAAAGAGACAAGAAAAAATAAGTAAATAGTCAAAACAATTTCAGATAATGTTAATATTAAAAAATAAAATGAAGAAGCATGATAGAATTATCACAGTGGTGGTACAGAGCTTCTCCAGGTAATGTGGGTAAGAAAGACCTATTGGAGGAGATGATAATTGAACTATAATATCATGATGAGAAGACATTAACTATGCTTATAACTGAGAAAGAGAGAAGAATCGAATAGATGCAATAAAAAATGATAAAGGGGATATCACCACCGATTCCACAGAAATACAAACTACCATCAGAGATTACTACAAACAACTCTATGCACATAAACCAGTAAATCTAGAAGAAATGGATAAATTCCTGGACACTTACACACTCCCAAGACTAAACCAGGAAAAAGTTGAATCCCTGAATAGACCAATAACAAGGTCTGAAGTTGAGGCAGCAATTAATAGCCTACCAACCAAAACAAGTCCAGGACCAGATGGATTCACAGTCGAATTCTACCAGTTGTACAGAGGAGCTGGTACCATTCCTTCTGAAACTATTCCAGACAATATGAAAAGAGGGAATCCTCCATAACTCATTTTATGAGACCAACATCATCCACAGAGGATGCGGGATTGGGGAGGGATAACATTAGGAGAAATACTTAATGTAGATGATGGGGGGATGGATGCAGCAAACCACCATGGCATGTGTATACTTATGTAACAGTCCTGCATGATCTACACATGTATCCCAGAACTTAAAATATAATAATAATTAAAAAGCCCAACTTTTATGCTCTGTCACCTCTTGAATGCTTTGCTGCTTAGAAATTTCTTCTGCCAGATACCCTAAATCATCTCTCTCAAGTCCAAAGTTCCACAGATATCTGGGGCAGGGAGAAAAAGCTGCCAGTCTCTTTGCTAAAGCATCCCAAGAGTCATCTTTACTCCAGTTCCCAAAAAGTTTCTCATCTCCATCTGAGACCACCTCAGCCTGGACTTCACTGTCCATATCACTAGCAGCATTTTGGTCAAAGCCATTCAACAAGGCTCTAGGAAGTTCCAAACTTTCCCACATCTTCCTGTCTTCTGAGCCCTCCAATTCTCTAGGAGGTTCCAAACTTTCCCACATCTTCTGAGCCTGCCAAACTGTTCTAACCTCTACCTGTTACTCAGTTCCAAAGTCTCTTCCACATTTTGGGATATCTTTATAGCAGCACTCCACTCCTGGTACCAATTTACTGTATTAGTCCATTCTCACGTTGCTATGAAGAAATACCTGAGTCTGCATAATTTATAAAGGAAAGAGGAATAATAGACTTACAGTTCTGCATCTCTGGGGAAGCCGTAGGAGACTTACAAATGTGGTAGGAGGGGAAGCAAACATGTTCTTCTTCCTATGGCAGCAGGAGACAGAAGTGCCAAGAAAAGAGGGGAAAACCTCTTACGAAATCATCGGCTCTTGGAGAACGCACTGTCATGAGAACACAATGGTGGTAACTGCCTCCATGATTTAATTATCTCCTGTTGGTTCCTTCCCATGACACTTGGGGATTATGATCATTCATAGATGACCAATTCAAGATGGGATTTGGGTGGGAACACAGCCAACCCATATCAATCACAGAGAAACAGTATTAATAATTTATGCTTAACACTTACTATATGTCAGGCACTGTTACCAGAGCTGTACCTACATTAACAGTTCAAAGCTTGCACCAACCCTGTGAGAAAGGTAGTATTAGCATTTGTGTTTTACAGATGGGAAAACCTGAATTATAGTAAGATTAACCAACTTGCCCCAAATCACACAATTATTGATAGGTGGATCCAGGATCTCAACCAAATTGGTTTAGAGCTGTAATGGTCCATTGCTGGAACCATTACACTGTGCTACCTCTCCAAATGATACAAAACACTTAAGTGTTTCAAACAAAGGCAGGCTAAAAAGTATGGGAATGTGTAAGAAACAAAAGAAGCAGCTCAAAGCCAGACTGACGAATAAAAGCCATAGCTGATTTTTGTTGGTGCATGTTCAGGGCCTCAGAGTTGCTTACGCATAAAACATTACAGGCTTTTGCCAGCCAGCCTTGTAGTTACTTTGGTGACACTGTTTCCTCAAAAAAACTGCAGGCATTTGGTCAAAATTTATTTCTCATGATATTAACTCATAGATAAAGAGATTACCTTTACATAGATCTTTAAGAGCGCCTCAATTGAGATATAATTCACATAAAATTAAATTCACTTAGATAAATTAAATATTAAAATTAAAATCTTTTTTGATACAATTCATACAATCAAGAAAGTAAAAATAAAATACACAGAATGGGTGAAAATATCTGCAAATCATATATCTGATAAAGCAGTGGTCCCCAACATTTTTGGCACCAGGGATTGGTTTCATGGAAGACAATTTTTCCACAAATGGTGGGGGGTGGTGGTGGGGGCAGATGGTTCCAGGATGAAACTACTTCACCACAGATTATCAGGCATTAGAGTCTCATAAGGAGTCTACAACCTAGGTCACTCACATGTGTACTTCATAATAGGGTTCACGCTCCTATGAGAATCTAATGCCAGTGCTGTTCTTGTAGGAGGCAGAGCTCAGGTAATGCTTACTCAGCCATTGCTCACCTCCTGCTGTGTGGTCAAGTTCCTAACAGGTCATGGACCAGTACCAATCTGCACCCAGGTTTTGGGGACCCATGTGATAAGAAACTTGTATCCAGAATATATAAGGAACTCTTTCAACTCAATAATAAAAAGACAAGCAACCACATTTAAAATGGGCATAGGATTTGAATAGACATTTCTCCAGAAAAGATATTTATCTATTTTTCACCTGTCACTCATTCTTTTTGTGTCTTATCTAAAAAGGTGGATCTATGATCCACTTAGAGTTGATTTTTGTGTATAGAGTAAGCATGGAGTACAACTTCCTTCTTGTGCATGTGGATATACAATTGTCCCAACATCATTTTGCCAAAAATGCTATTCCTTTCCCATGAAATTGCTCTGGCACCTTTGTTAAAAATCAACTAACTATAAACATGCGGATTGATTTCTGGACTCTTAATTCTGTTTCTTTAATCTTTTGGTTTAAGTCAGTCCCATATTGTCTCAATTACAGTAGCTTTGTAGTAGTTTTGAAATCAAGAAGTATGAATCCTCCAGCGTGATTTTTTTTTTTTTTTTTTTTTTTTTTTTTTTTTTTTTTTTTGTTAAATAAATATTTATTAATTTATTTAATTTAAAAAATAATTTTTTAAAAAAATACATTTTTAAATCAAAAAACTGATAAAACATGTATTCAAAAAAAAAAAAAAAAAAAAAAAAAAAAAAAAAAAAAAAAAAAATCACGCTGGAGGATTCATACTTC
>CAUYLG010007497.1:0-104087 GCA_963573385.1 Cacajao melanocephalus
GATGATAGACTGGACAAGGAAAATGTGGCACATATACACCATGGAATACTATGCAGCCATAAAAAATGATGAGTTTGTGTCCTTTGTAGGGACATGGATGAATCTGGAAACCATCATTCTCAGCAAACTGACACAAGAACATAAAATCAAACACCGTATGTTCTCACTCATAGGTGGGTGTTGAACAATGAGAACACATGGACACAGGGAGGGGAGCATCACACACTGGGGTCTGTTGAGGAGGGACTAGAGGAGGGACAGTGGGGGGTACAGAGTTGGGGAGAGATAACATGGGGAGAAATGCCAGATATAGGTCATGGGGATGGAGGCAGCAAACCACATTGCCATGTATGTACCTATGCAACAATTCTGCATGTTCTGCACATGTACCCCAGAACCTAAAGTGCAATAAAATATATATTTTAAAAAAATTTTAGGATTATACAAAGGTAATACAGTGCACATATATTACAACAATACCCACAGCAGAATATTAGGCAGCACTATTTAATCAGACATTTTAATATTTCTACAGCAAACATAATTATTCTCAGCAACTGGGATGATGGAAGACTATAAATAATACTCTCACATCAGTTCCAGTACAGTTTTGCCACCAAGTTAGTTCACATCACATTAGGTCATATGGCAGGGACATTTTGAAAAACATTTTAGTGTTCATGGTTTTTTTTTTTTTTAATTTGAAGGCTGAGTAATAAAGACCAGGCCCGGAAATAAATGGAAAGACAGTATAGAATGGTGGTCATGGGCGCCAGTTCTGGTACCTGGACTCTGGGCTCAAATTTCCTTCCCAACAGATGGAGATGATTTTGGGCAAGTTACTTAGCATCTATGTGTTTGAGTTTCCTCCATCTATAAAATCAGCCTGATTATTGACTTCATAAGATTGTCATTAAAAATTAAATGAATTAGTACATGTAAGGCATTTAGACAGTCCCAGGCACACAGCGAGCAACAGTTCAATTACCTGCTATGGTCATTATGTTTTCCCTGAGACCCAGCACATAAGCAGCAGATTCTCCCCTTGGAGACAGCAGCTATGTGGGGAGATAGATATATTGTGACCAACTGCCTGTCTGTTCATCCACAGTATGAAATAACTGTTATGGTGTTCAAAATATTCAAGTCCTCATGACCAGTGTATTATCTTTCCTGTAATTAAGTCTACATGCAGAATCAGATAATAATCAGGAGGTTTCTTGGTGAGCATGGGATCAGGAAATTTAAATGACTTGAATGTTAATAACATCAGGCTGAAACATCCTGACCATCCATCCTGCCACAGGGTCAGCCTTCTTCATGCCAACAGGACACTGAAGGTCTGAAAGGTTACAGGTTACCACTCGCACTCTTAAGAGCATAATAGGACGGTACTGTCACCATATGTGTCTGGATGCTGCTTTTGTGAGGCTTCTACTTTCTGATTAGTTAGTTCTTCCGCTCTTCGGATATGTTAACATGGTAAGTCAGGTTAATCTCACCTCTGTTGAGTCTGCTACACGCACTCAGGCCCCCAGCCCTGCTACTGCTGTAAGATGACTGTAGCTATCTCTGCTTGGATCATTTATATGATCATTTCACAGCATATTTTTTTTGAAGGCAATCTTATTTCCCTCACTTTCAAGTTCCTGGGAGACAAGTCACTGCATCTCCTATCAACGGTAGTTTATACTAGGGGTCAGGACTGGAAGGACATTGGAAATAATTCCTCTGGAATACAAATGAATCTGCAGAATGTCTACTACTCATTATCTACCTTTTCTTCAACTTGAAGAAGTTTTTTTTGGAGTTAGAGTTTCCGATGGCTGCAGTCTGGCTATAAGAAGATCTAGTTACCTACTTGATGGGTTTTTCAAACCATCTATCACAACAGTGGTAATTTTTCCTCTCAATTTCAAGCATGCCGAATCCTTAGCCCTTCTGCTTCCTTCTGATGAAAAACTGCTGCATCTTCCATTGATTCTTAAAAGGAGTTATGCCTTTTAGGACTGCATTAATCTGCTTCTGAAGATGAGGGTATTTATTTCTGAGATCTTCATGATTTTGACTTCCTTAAGCATAACTGTGTGCCCTTAAGCTATTTACTTGGTTGAGAGTAGTAAAATTATTTTAAATAAAGAAAATACCACATTATTGTACTGTGTCATGCTACTAGGTTCTCATCTCCCTAATTGCAGCAGAATATCTTTAAAAGTGACATTAAAATAAATGTGGGAGAAGGAAGGGCTGATTGAGGAAAGAATAATTCCAACTACCTACAAGGCAAGGGCTTTCTCATTTTTTCAGCATGTAGTAGCATAATGGCCCTTTGGCTTACTCAACACATATGTATTTCTGTGGCTGAAGTGACATTTCGATTCCAGAAGAAGCATTAATGATAACATAATACTAATTGCAGAAACTTCTGTTAAAACTCATGCACCGAGGTCGGCCGTGGTGGCTCCCACCTATAATCCCAGCACTTTGGGAGGCCAAGGAGGGTGGATCACATAAGGTCAGGAGTTCGAGACCAGCCTGATCAGTACAGCGAAACCCTGTCTCTACTACAAATACAAAAATTAGCCAGGCATGTTGGCATGTGCCTGTAATCCCAGCTACTTGGGAGGCTGGGGCAGGAGAATCACTTGAACCCAGAAAGTGGAGGTTGCAGTGAGCAAAGATGGAGCCACTGTACTCCAGCCTGGGTGACAAAACTGGACTGTCTCAAAAAAAAAAAAAAAAAAAAAAACATGCACACCTGTGCTTCATTTCCTCAGCACAAGCTTAACAATATTTCACACAGGGACTAGAAATTACATGCTCTGATGTTGACTCTAAAAGGGCACTGGACAAGGCACTGGAATCTCTTTATGCCTCTTCTATAAAATGATAGGGCTAAATGAGAAGATGCCTTAAATCCCTTTCAGCTTTCATTTTTTTTAGCACTCTTTCTGAACTAACTTATCTAGTATCTTCCTTCCTTCTTTTTAATTTACCTATCATCTCTTTATCTTTCCCAAGTATTTTTGAGGTTGTTCTGGAGTTGAATTTAAGCTACTGGAGCTTAAACTTCAGGATCCCTCACTGGACTCCTTCTAAATTAAAAAAAATATATATATATATATATATACATATATATATATATAATTTTATAGTTTAATGTTATGTTCTATTTCTTAAAGAAAGGACACAGAATTGTACACATTTTATGCCCTACAGAGTCTGCACTCGCCCCTGGGTATGTTAGAAAAAAACACAAATACAAATAAGAGTATCAAAAAATGAAATTTCAACAGAAGATCCGAGAAAAGGAATAGAAAGGAAATAGGCCAGACATTAAATGCTAAACAGTTTCCCCAGCTGAGCGTCAAACTGAGCTCTGAGTTTCATAGAAGGCGAAGTGGTGAAAGGAATTTGTCCACTGCATAACTCTTGTTATAAGAATGGAGGATGTGTTCAAAGATAATATTTATTAGCAATAATTAATATCCATTAATCCTGAACTCTGAGAAATGTCTCAGTGGAACATTTTATAGGGGATAAAATCATATGTTGACCAAAAGTGATGTTTTCACAATGACAGAAACTTTCATGGAAATAAGTAATAAATTTTTGATCCAATATACATTGAGCAACTCTTATGGCATCAGACACTTTCCCAGGCAGATACAACAGGTACAGAAAGGAACAAGACATGGAACTTGTGCCCTCAGATCCAGCAAGCAAACACATGAAGACATGCAAAAACAAGTTGATAAATTGATCACGGAAGCCTGCACAAAATGCCGTGGGATCACAAAGGAGAGAGTAGCTAACTCACATCAGGGATATGGAGGAGGAAGGAAAGAAATGACTTCGGAGCTCAGTTTCAAAAGTAATAATATTCTTTACATGGTAATTGTCACTTCACAGAGAATGTTACAAAACTGCCAACATGTGGCTAGACAGTTTTCCTGGGCACAATCTGACTCACATTCCCGTGGCTTTTAGGTACAGTCACTGTTTGTTGCAAGATGGAATTGTATTCATTGATTCATTCCTCACAAACCCCAAAGACACCCCACCTTTCATGAAATAAATTGTTGCAGTTCATTTCTAGGCCTCTCTGTCTTATTCCCTTGAGTGTTTGAGGAATTTCTCCTGGCTTACCTGTAGACTTTTTAATGGATTTATGGGTTTATTCAATTCTTTAGTTGTCTGCAGAGAACGAAAAACAAGGTATTTGGACATTAAAATAAGAAGCATTAGAAAAAATAATGATATGTTAAAATATACTAGTGGACATCCCTTGGTGTTCAGATATTTTCAGCTTCAGAGGTCTTTATTTAAATAAGCAGTTTAAAAATCTTTTCTAAGCAATTCCCATTTTACAGCAGAAGAATAAATCTGGCAGCACCTCAAAAAATTGTAAGCCACAAAATGAGGAACAGCCTGAATTTTAAGCATCCAATGTTAGGTAATTGAAAACATCTTCATGAGAAAAACAGAATCTCCTAATAGCCTCACTTGGTGAGGTTTGTATACTTAGAATGAACATTGCTTCCCTGCACTGGTATCCCCAAAGGAATGAAAAAATGTATGCATCTTTCTAAAGTACTCAGTTGCAGCAAGTCCTGCATCAGTCTTGTGAGTTTATTCTTCATCGTATCGTGCCAAACACCCTGAGATCTCTGCCTTGCATAATACCTGGCCTTCTAGCACCATTTAAGTTTGTAAACACTTGAGAAGTCTCTTCCTGCCATTCCAACTTCCATTCTTTTCTGATGGATTACAAGAGGCAAGCAGTGCCTTGCAATGGAGCAGGATTTTCAATCATGGGGAAATTTGGAACTTCTGCAATTGATACTAAAATTATGATGCTGCCATCATATCTCACTCAACAGGGGATTTGCAAAAGAAAGAAAAATAAAGATTCAGTACCAAGTCACTGTCACACTGCAGCAAAGGTAGTCTATTGAAGTGTCAGGTCAGGAATTCAGCAGTCCTTTGCAGAAATTATATTCAGCTTGAAATTTGTAGGACAGAGTTAAAACATAGAAATGGAAATTTGGATTTCCAGTTTGGTTCATCAGTAATTAAGCTGAAGCACTACAAACTCTGAGCATTTAAAATCAATATATTTTTATGATTCTAATAACTCAAATTCAGACTTCATTCTTTCCAGAGTTTTAAAAATTTCATAGTAACCCTTAATTTCTTATTCTCTCCTACCCACTACAAAATAGGAAAATAGTTCTTGGCTTTAAAGAATACAAAGCTAGAAATCTCTGAGCAAGCTACAATGGTTAGTCAAAATAAATCAAGAGCTGTTGTTCAAAGATAAATACTAAAATAGAAGCTTAATGATTTTTACAGTTATCACCTGTTACTATACTTCAATGATGTGAAGAACAAGTCTGAACAACTCATTAACAGCTATTGTTTATTGGCTGCATACCATGTGTCAGACATTTTTATGGATTATCTCATTCAATCCTCATGACATCTCTATGCAGCAGATCTTACTAGCCCTTTTTCAGATGAGGAAACAGTGCAGAGAAGCTAGCAGACATGTCTAAAATCACCCAGCTAAGCAATAGTAAAGCAGAATTCTCACCGAGTGCTGTCTGATTCCCATCACGTGCTCTCACCCACACAGCTACCCAAATTAGTGGTGAAGATGTAAATCTCTGGCTTTTAATTAACAGCATCTATCATTACGTTGCTCGGTGAATGAGCTATAACAATAATAGTAATCATAGCAAAGACAGATCTAGTCCATACTACTTGTCAAGCAATACTCTGAGTGCTTTACATCTGTCAGTTTATATAACTCTTGCAACAACCCTAAGAGGTTAAAAAAAAAACAAAAAACTGAGCTATCGAGGATAAGCGACTTGCCCCAAGGTCAAATTTAGGAGTTGGAGTCAAGCATCAGGTTCAGACAGCCTGACTTCTGAGCCCAGACTATTGGCCACAGAACTATATTGTTTAGTTAGGAATTTTAATCTAGATACAGACTAAATTCATGTCCACATTTATACCAAGTCCAGCCGTTTTCTGAAATGGCTTCACTACCTTAGCATAACTTATGAATTAAAGTGAAAGCTGAAAAATCGATGAAGTCCATGATCAATATGAACAACCTGATGTATTCTTGAATTATTCCACTCAATTAAGTTTCTATTACATAGTTTAATCCACATATCTGACAAGTAAAAGAGGAATAAAAATGATGGTTATATGAAATTAAATAAAATGCCAAGTGATTTTCAACAGCTAACACATGCATCTCATAACATGTTTTAAAAGGTCTATTGTATATGTGAATATATTTGCAAAGGTCCACACAGCGTATATTTGGTACTCTGTGCCCATTATATAAGCCTGGTTTATTATCTTATTTTGAACCACATACGAATGTTCATTAACCTTAAGGGAAACACAAAATGTTGGCTGTCACGAGACTTACTTGAACCAGATGCTGAAATGAGTATTAACTTCCCAATTCTGATGAGCCCAGGAGTTCTAGAATGAAAACAGAATGGTTGCAGTTGCTGGAAATTTGTATGTGTGTGTGTGTGTGTGTGTGTGTGTGTGTGTGTAATGTGTATATGCACACATATATACACACATATTTTGTGTGTGCTAATTTCCTAATAGTCTGAATGTTATCAAGTTGTCAAGTTTCTAAGATTTTTATGTTACGTTGAAGATGTTATTGACTACTAACTAGCTAACAGCTTTTCTTTGTTGTTTTCTTTCTCTCCAGGTATCCCCAGTATTTCCAGTATTGGTAGTAAGTAAAACAACAACAACAACAACAACAACAAAACACCAAACCAAGTCTAGGCTAGCTTTGCTTTGTCGTTCAGCTCCTCAGATCTATTTTCCCAGCGTCCATTTCTGATGTGATAGGGTATTGTCTTTATGAATTGCATTTTTGTGTTGATTTTCTGCACAGGTCTGGTGAGAACACAGATAAAATGATTATTTGTGCATAACTCCATGAACATGGCAGTGCTATGGCTTTCCTGAAATACTCTTAACCAATGAGGGCTACCTAGACTCAGGTGCAATTATTTAATCATCATTTAGCAAACATATAAGTAGTCTTATTTAGCCATACTTAATAACTAACAAACAAATTGAACTCTCTCAGACTGGATTTGGATTTCTAACATAATTTTAAGAAGCAGAAAATGAAAGCCAGGCATGCCTTGGGTGTATTCATCAGAACTCAAGAAAAAGTCCATGAAACCAAGCCGGGTGTGGGGGGAGGATTTGGTTAATGCATTAAACTCTAAGTTTTGTGAAGGCCTGAAAGAGGCAAGTTTGTGATCGCAAGTCTTTCTGGAGAGATAAAGGAAAAAGAGAATCTGTGCATTCATTTCTCCCTTCTCAAATACAGTGATCTATGTCTTCTTGACTACTTAGCTTTGAGTTTGATAGAGAAACAGTATTAAAAAATATATGCAGAATTTTGGAGTAAGAGTACTAGAAATTCCTGCAATAAATTTGTAAGTATGAATGTAAGCAATTGAAGAGAAACCCCTCTTCAATCATCTGTAGAACACTTCTCCAGTATCACTACAAAGAACTCTCTCCCTGCTGCTATGGGAGAAGCAGGTGTAGCTCCTTCTTCATGTGGAAAATAATGGTGCCCTCATACCAAGCCTGAAATTTGCATTAGGAAAATGCCCAATAACTTTACAGAGCAAAATTTTACATATTTGTATATATTGCACCCTTTGTCTCTACTGGCTAAAATCTTTCAACAACTACTAAGTAACCGATTGGAAATAAATTACTGACTTATTAGCAAGATTATGCCTGGTAAGCAGAGAGAATTTTCACTGTGGTGTCACCCCTCACAGGCTTGTGTCATAGATGCTGTGCCAGGCAGGGTGATCGCATGTAAACGGCCATTGAATAATTGCGATTCCCAGCTTCCATCTAAAAAGCAATACCCTGATAATCTGGATAAAGCAACTTCCTGCTTCTTATAAATGCGCAGTCAGGTCTCCCAATTTATAAATCAACCCAGTTTCCTTGAGCTTGTGAATAGGCCTGGACACTGATTTCTTAAGCACTAGATGTGGCAAATGCCATGAAAATTGGCCACTTTGTAAATAGAAGAAGTAGTGTTCACATCCATTTAGAGATACCAGCCTAATGCTACAGCATCCTCTTTGTGATCTTGTTGAAACAGCATCAGTGTTACAAACTTGCAAATGAAAACCTTTGGCTCTAACAGTCTAATTTTTCTGCTTTAGTATGCCCCTTGGCATTTGCCTAACTGTATATATACCCCACAATGTGCTCCTTTCAGGCCTTGACAATTGCATTTGCACGTGCATTTTAGTGCCACAGGGAAGCAAGCTGACACAGATTATTGAGGCTGTTCTTGTTATCTGGCCTGTCAGAAGTTTCAGAAATGGATGGATGGAAAAGTAGTTCTTTGGCGTTGGGGTGTCTTTCTGTTTGGAGTGTCAGTTGTATGTTGCATGGCCCCTCTAACTGTCCTGCTCACTCGACATCCCATTCGGCCGCCTCCACCACATCCCCCATCTCTGAGCATCAGCAGATGTTGACCTTTTACACACCAAATCCGGACATTTCTGTTTTGTTTTGTTTTGAAATCAGTGGTGACCTGAAAGGATGCTTCATTGTGCCTTTGAAAAAACGTATTAACCTTTATTATCAAGAACCTAGGAAAATTCACTCCTAATAAAAACCCTCTGACTAAAAGTGATATTTCAGACCCTGCCTTCGATATGCCTCTGGCTGTTCTGCTTAGAATGCAATGGGTATTTTCTCAGATTTCCAGCAAGCAGGATGTAAGAGCTTTCAGAGGTCACCCAACATCACACATGACTAGCTTGCCTGTTGCCTGGCTTTTAAGGTAAAGAGATTTATAGTGAAACCATCCAACATGATTGTATCTTCTAGGCTGCTTTAATGGCATTCGAAAGTTCCTTCTTTGTGGGCTTATGAGGTACTTGTTGTGTGCACTCGTGGATTCCTTTCCTCTGCAAAGGGCGAGAATTCACACGTAGATGACACTGCCTCCTGTTTCAGAGGGCACAGGAATGGGGTTTTCAAGGTGCAAGCCAGAGTAGAGGAAGCTGTTCAGATATTTAGCTAAGTTATGGGAGTTTGCCAGGGCTTTTTTCATTACCCCAAAGAAGGAATAAATGAATATAATTTCACTAACTGTATAGAAAGATACCATTATAACAGATGTAACACCCATGAGACCCTGATTATCACAGCATATCTTAAGGAAAATAAATGAGGTATGTTACCGATGTAGATTATTGATGTACATAACCATCAGTTTCCATACATATGCTGTATACACAGTGATTATAGGTTTTTGGAGCCCTAATAAATTTCAGTATAGATCTCAAAATGCCAACACCTGTATTAAGGTGCAAATGCATGGACAGAGTGGTCATCCTTTCCGATCATCTGCTAAAAATGTTTTTGAAACAAATTTCCCATTAAGGTCATTCGTACCTGCTGTTGTCTATCTATTAACAAATAGGTTTCCCAATCATCCTAAGGGCGCTTGACTTCGAACACAGTCATTCTGATGTGCTTTGGCCATGGCTGAAAAAATACTGGTGATATTGTCAACAATTAATGAATCCCAAAATAAATCGGATAGCCTTTGAGCCTTATGATCTATGTTTCACTTTACCTGATATGGTAGGAATTCCTTCAGACTGCATTTTTTAATAAAATGTATTATAGACTTATAAGTAAACATTCATAATTTTATCCAAGTGAACATTTCTTGCTGCTGATAATCCAAAGTAATATTGGCTTGGTGTGGGTGTTTTTGTTCAAGTGATAAACTGATCCTTACCTTCTAATATATGTTATCTGATCTTTGATCCTGGAAAGCAAGTGATTACACAAATTATGTTAAATAGCATATTATAAAGAGCATAATTAGACCAGCAAGAATTGGCTTCATGTGCAAATATATTTGTGTGGGTGACTATCACTTCTTACAAAAGCAAATGACAGATGAGTCAGAGGTTAAAGGTATACCATCCACAAAACGAAGATCACATCAAGGAAGACCATTTCAAAACTCTTGGAGTTTTGAAATAAATAGAATACAAACAAAAGAAAAGAGATGTAAACATTTTGTGAACCTGACTCTAGATTATTTCCTTAAATTACTTTCAAATGACTGGCGTGATGTTATATAAAGCATATAATATTGATGAAGGTGTTTGGCTATTCCTTGCCTATCCCCCACCCCCAACTTATTAAATTTAAAGCAACAGTTCACTTAAGGGAAATCTCTAATTTTCCTGTTTTATCGTATAATAAGCAGTGCCTTCATCATAGAGTTAAAAAATCATCTCTGATTTAATTGGCAAAACCATTAAACAAGGGAAGTGCTACCTGCAGGGATCTATCAGCCTGTTGAGGAAGCCCAGAGATGTTTTCATACTTGAAAACATTTTATGCCAGTTGGAGACCTTGTAAAAGTTGTTTTCAATACAGCATCCAAATATTTTTGTGCAGTACTGATTTATTGTAGAAACCTGGATCGTGAAGAAAATAACAAGCTTAATCATTTTCCCACCCAAGGGTTATTAATAATTGTGGTCATGCTATACAGAGAACTGCAGTGTTTGTTTTTTTTTTTCTTTGCTTTAATACTTCTAAATCCCCCAAATAAAAGTTTCATTTGAATTGCCCTTTAACTAATTAGGTTTTATGTAATTATCAGGCTAGTGTAGCGATATGGCAAATTGCATGGTCTGCTACATTAATTTTGAACTGTTTGCTGATGTTCTAGAAGGAAAGCTAAGGTCCCAGGTGAAATGCCTGTGGGACTATCATGTACCCAGTATCCTCATCACAGAACCATTTCATATTTGTGTTACTAGCATTTCACATTCATGAAACCTTGTGGTTATCCTAAAATTGAATGAACATTAGGACATAGCTGCCTCTTTAATCCTGAAGAACAAATAAAATATTCCAATGGAGGAGGTGAAATAATCTCCTACTTAAAATTTTTTTAAAATCCCCTAAGTTTACCAATCTTTATGGACAACAGTTGCCCACCTTGAGCAAATTAACTTTATCATGTGTTAGCATTTTCCCAGGTGACTCTATAATATCAAGCCACTTTTTTTTTTAAGTGTGAGCTGATATCTCTGCCTTTGCCGGTTATCTCTGGGGGGTCAGGAAATTCCTAGCTTAAAAACTTGCCAAGATCTCCAAAAGGCTGAATGATGAAACTTTACACATGTTAACTGAATTCCTACACTGTGCCAGTTACTTCAAGGATGTGAGTATCAGCTGAATCTTGGACTATCAATGGAGTGCTGTCCAACTAGCCACTCCACTGCCTGGTAAAAGTGATTGTAAGGAGATGTTACCACATGTCTACAGAATTCTATTTTACAAATGGTGAGTCTGAGGTTTAGAGTGGCCACATAACTTGCCCACTGCCGTACAGCCAGGAATGCCTATCTGACTGCAAAGGCTACACTCTTAGCATTATACCAAGTGGAAGAGATTAGAAAAGAAAAATTCTAGATTTATTGACTCATACCCTAGACTTTTTCCAATCCATTACACCATGCCTTAGAAGACCTGTTGGTCCCTAATCGACCCCTTTCTATGCAGGGAACTGTAGAGTCCTGGAGAAAAGTCAGAGCTCATTTTGGAATTCCTTATTGTGTTGTCAGCTGGAGAACTTACAAGCGTGGTGTCTGAGGACAGGGATGGAGGACTGTGACCTCCCCCTTTCAAAATATGCTATTTCTCCACCACCAAACTTTCTTATTATATTAAGGAACAGGGAAAATGTATAGATGTCAGATACCTTATAGAACATGAAACAGTTCATGAAATTAGCTATGCAAATTGTGTAAGCGTGCTTATACATACTCTGTGCCAGTAAACCAAAAATTTTTCTTCATCAAGATAGCTGCTTATAACAAAATAAAATTCTATATGCCATCTCAAGGAGAACTCTACCACTATCACACTAACCTCTGTTTTCCCCATCAGTCTAATGATGCTGTATTTCTGAGAGTAGGGAGTTGCTGTGAAGATGTTAACATTACCTCCAAGGCTCTAGGGATTTCTCCTGTAGAACTTTAGAGTTTCCTGTGGATTTCTTTCTAGGCATCAGTAATGTTATTTCCATCCCAAATGTGGTGTGTGCCTAAACATTTTTTTAAGTTAAAAAATGCTATTTCCAGATTTCCTGAAGAATGACAGCAGTGACTGTATAAACCCAAAGGGACCTTGTAATTTTATCTCCACCAGATATTTTCTTCATATGCCAGGGAAGGAGAATGTTAAAGGAAGGTTCACTAACATCCTCTCAGCAGTGGCATACCATATCACGGTGGTACCCTGTTTCTCACAGGTTGCCATATTTTAGAATCAAAAATTATATAAGCATTAGTATTATTAGGAAACAATAAAAAAGCAACTCATCCACCTCATCATTTTCAGACCAGGCAACCAAGTCTTAAATGAATTGCCTAAAGCAGCTGAATAATGACCTAACCAGAATTCCAGCTCAATGTCCAATTTCCAAACTAGGACTTTTTTCATTCTACCATGACATTCGAATTCACCTTCTCATTTATATAAACTAAAAATATGAGCTATTACGTGGTAGACAATACTAGAAAAAAATCAGAAAACGTTCTCCTTACTCGGAAAGTTACATTTTACAATGTCCTTAAAGGCCATCCACAAAGTGACTTGAAAGCTGCTCTGTAAATGCCATGTGTGATAGAAGACAACTTAATATTCTAAAGCAACTCTACCCCTAAAGCTTTCTTGATGTCAATAAACTGTCTTTAGTTTTCTGCTTCAGGCTTGCTTTGTAGCTTGACTCACTGTGACATCAGCCCTAAACAGTCAAGTTTAGCAATTCTGTCACAGTTTTCTTCAACTTACAATGCAGAGAGCTTCCCTTGGGTGCAGAAGAGGAAAATATTTCCTTCCAGAGTCTCATTTTTATAACCAAAATCTCAATTTTTCTCATTCATAAAAATTGATTTCAAGTGCCACAACTAATTTGTCATATAACAGTTTTGGGGGTAGGTTCTTAAAAAAAAAAATTGGAGAAACTACCTATTTGATTCATATTCTAAGCTGATATACTTCTAGACCAAAAGAAATTTAGAAATTACCATTTTCTTATTTTTAAAGGTTAAAAATCAAATATTTTTACACAGTGTTACGAAATAATTTGTATTGCTTTCTGAATAATAGTATTTGATAAAGGCCCTATAATTGGATTATTCTCTAAAGTAAGCTGTATCTTAAGAGATCCTTTCAACTTATCAGAATCCCTTGCTTTAAGCACAATTAACATTGAAAAAAAATCGGGGAAGACATTATTTTTCCTACTCCGAGTCAGTAACAATTGTTTATAGTACAGTAATCTGATTTGTATTTACAATAGCAACCACAAATAGAATGAACTAACATTTATTGGATGCTCACTATGATGCCAAGCAAATATTAACTCCTTCTGTCTTGACAACAGTGAGTAACAGATAGTGTCATTATTCCGCTTTGCAGATGAGAAAAGCTAGGCACAAAGAAGTTAAGGAACTTGTCCAAGTGGTAGAACTGAGCTTTTAACCCAGACTGAGCTTTACTGGCAGCACCATATCTTAAATAAATTTACGCTAAATAGATTATTTTCTAGGCTTTGCCACAGATACAGTCTGAAAATTCGGACTAATGATAGCAACTGAAAGAAATTTCAGTTGTTTTATTTTTAATGGAATAAGTGATTTTGGTCTCCATACTAAATATGTAGACATAGTCTTTGGAGCCTTGATCTGGGATATCCTCAAGACAAATTCCATCAATATTCCCAAAGGTATGGAACCAGCATCCTTAAGAAGAAATGATTTCTGTAAAAAGCTATTCCTCAATGATTTGTCATTTACAAGCATGTAGTGATCCTTCCCCTCACCCTTATAATAATTTCTCAATTCAGCTTGGGTTTCACTAACAGTCAAAAGGTCCATAGTCAAGGTATGTAGGGGTAATTTTCTCATCACACAAAGAATTCTTAATCCACTAGAATCTCCAAAGGGCGTATGCCTCATATCAACAGGCATCATCCTTCCATAAACTTTAGTATGATGCTGCCAGGCCATGAGAAAACCACTGGCGTGATGGAACTTGTCAGCTGAGAGAAACCTAAGAAGTCTCTTATCCAGCATTCTTGTTTTACAGATAAGGAAAGTAAAATCCAGAGAAATTAACAGCCAGATAGCTCCTCAGTGGCGGAACGGGGATCAGACCTCGCATCTTCTGAATCCCAGTGCCCTTTGCTTTGTAACAAACTACCACTCTCAGACACTCATATTGACCCAAAGATTTTCCTTAGTTGATTTGTGGAAAAAATTAATACATTCTACAACAGTTCATATAAAGAAGTAATGCAAATATTGTTCATGTATTATAATTTTTTTCTATTGCTAAGAATTTTTTCACTAAGAATTCTCAGAAGCTTCACGTTATTCAAAAACTTTTATTGGAATTGGATGTGATAAGATAGAATTAGTCTCAATCATACTATTAAAGTAGTCTCTAATATGCCTGTTTTACTTCTGGGAATTAAATGTTAGTAATATTTGTTGAGCATTTACTACAGGCCAAGATCTTAGAATAAAAAGTAAAATTACTCAGAGAATAATCAGCTAATTTTAAGTGTTTTCTTACATGTTCTTCTAATTATAAAACAAAATACATTAAAAAAATTAAGATGAGATATTAACTTAAAAAAATCTCATGAAGGCCAAATATTAAAATGTATATGTGCAGTCATTAACACACTACAAGAGTTTAGAGGCCACAGATTTCAATATTCATTTTTATAGGATAACATTTTTCGTCCCAAGGAAAATGCAGAACACATAAAATTTTGTCCCACTGGAGATATGTATAGATTTGATCAGGATTTTCATATGATGCCGGCTGATGGTTCTGAGTTTTAGTAATTTAGGGAGGTTGGGCATTCTACATAATGAAAATTATCTGAAAAAAAATTCTAATTATATTCCCAGGCAAACAAAAAGGCTTCCCCCACCCAAGGAAATATTTTAGGTACATAATACAGAAGAAAAGTATATTCTCAGTAGGAACAGATTGTAAGTGAGGTGTCTATCTTGATAATTCCATACAGGTTAGGAAGTCTCAGCAAATTGAAAGTAGAATGACCTATATTAATTTTTTAAATACATATAAGAAGATCCATAAACTGGAACCTTGGCATTCTGGAGGAAAAAAAAAATCATAAAACACTAAGAAAGGAGTTATACTAAAATACAGGCACAGGCAAATATTTAAAATATTAGAATATGAAATAAAGTTTAATTTATAGTGTTATTTTTCAGAACTCATTTCTAAAATTGATTTAATATAAAGTTATTATCTTTACTTAAATTTCTTGGCAAAGCTCAATAACAAAATAATAAATTCTAGTAGTGCTTGCATTTCATTAAGACAAACAAGTCACTAAATACTTAACATTAAGCCTGCAAACCTCGCCCCCACTTATTACCTGTATTTGTCTCTGTACAGAAAAAGATGGTGAGAGCTAGTTCACCAAACTAAGATTGTCCTAATCTGATGCTAATAATGTAAATACATTTTATGTAAAACAGCACCAATACTTTGAAAGCTTTATTAAATAAACAGTTTCTGGGAATACAGACAATATTAATTTCCTCGAAACACAAATTTAATGGTTTTTCAAAGCTGATCATCACAGATCAAGTAGGCTTGTCCTATTAATTCAATATCTACCCATCATCAAAATGCTCAAATGAAAAGCAACATTCAGCAATAACTTGCATATTTTGCCTACCTATTATTATTTATTTAGTGACACCTGAGTACAGATGTGTAAAATTATTACATTCTTTCTTTATTCATAAATTTTCATAGATATCATCAATATTTCCTTTGCCTTTGTGGATATATGTATGAGAACAGCATGAAACAGAGCAACCGCTCTGTTGGCTCTATCAGATCAGCTTTTCTAACAAATATTTAAAAAGCAAAGTTAAAGTGCAAGTCTCTTGTCTTGGAAGAATGCACGATAATCAATTATGGAGGAGGCAGTATGATAATACCTGTTTACAGTAGCCTACCCACTTATATCTATTTCTCCATTATCAGATATTTACTGAAGCCCTCTGCAAGGCTTTGCCCTTCTTCAAAGAGACCCAATCCAATTAGAGAGATGAGAAATTGACCTATAAAATTTTAACTAGCAATATTAAAACTCATGCTTGTCCACATATTGGTGAGAAAGCCGGAGCACGGAAAGTAACAGGTTACAGGAGTTTAGAGGCAAGAGCTGTCCTTATGGACTTGGGTGGTACCAAAGAACAACATAAGAGAGGTGGTTTTGAGGCTGGACTCAATAAATGGTAGGATTTTAATCATAAAATAGCTACTTTAGCCAGGTGCAGTGGCACACACCTGTAATCCCAGCACTTTGGGAGGCTGAGGCGGGTGGATCATGAGGTCAGAAGTTCAAGACCAGCCTGGCCAACATGGTGAAACCCCGTCTCTTTTAAAAACTAAAAATAAAAAATAAATAAATTTTTTTAAAAAAAAATAGCTGCTTTAATGGTCATGCCCTAGCCACCTTCACAAAAACAGTTTAAAAACATTAAATCCTAGCCTGGCTGTTCTGCCTTCCATAACTGAAAGACATGAGTAATACCAAGACATAAATAATACAAATTCTTAAATTAATTAAGGCTTTTAGTTATTTCTGCATTGGAACCAATAAGTCTAGAAACGTATTTTGAGGTAAAGACATCGTGAAAACATGTACATACTCATACATACAAACCTTAGATACAATCGGAAGCATCTTGGACTTTCCTCCATAAGCCAAAACCATCAGTTATCCCTCTTTCCTTTTCTGAGAAATTACACATATAAAAACAGGAAATATATCCACTCCTTTTCCGAGATAATGGCTCACACTTAAAACACACCCCAAAGAATCGATCATGAAAGACTAATGCAACCAGTTCATATCTGTAAATATAAATTGAGGAGAATGGAATCCTCAAGTGAGAAATTATTTCTTTAGTGTTATCTTCTAGTTTCAGGCACCAGCTTTACATAATGGTTTGGATTGCTGAAGTCCTTATTTGTATTTTTGTGTGCATGTAAGAACACTCTACCTTATTTTAAAAGAAAATGTGTAGCTTTAGTGAGGAAATAGCTATATATTTAATGTCCATTCAATGTTTTGGGAATCATCAATTGCTTGCTCTTGTTTGATGTGGGAGTCATGTTTTGTTTAAGCGCATCACAGCCAAGTTAAAGAGCAGATGTGTGATTTGTGTCTTTGTCCATATAATTTTCTGTTTTAACCAAATGACATTATAGATGAAAATAACATACCCTGATTTTTCCTGATGCATGCAGCTCCTCCAAAGTTTAATAGGATATGGCCGAATATTTCTTCCCTTGAGGTTCCTAACCCAAAACAAGGTAGGAGCATGTAAAATTCCTACTGATATAAAATCCCACATGTTTGGGGGAAAATCCTATATGCCATTTTTAGCACAAAATAAGAGCATTATCATGAATGCCATGTCTTTGAAAGAATCATAATTCAATCTTTTTTCTAATATGAAGAGTGTCCCAAAAATATTAGAGTGAAAGATGAAGGGGAAAATTAGATGGCATGGAAGTTAAAAAGCCCTTTACCAGATTACACTGAAGGTCAGTCAGTCCCAAGAGAAATCTAGACTTCTGTTGCCACGGCAGTGTGGAATACAGACAAGACTTAAAAATAGGTGGAGTGGCACAGGCATCCTTTCAATGTCTTCCTCTTACTTTTATGTCAACCAACTAGTACCTCAGTTGTACTGAGGGTCTGGGAAAATACATAGAGGTAGTATTGTGACACCTGAAAGATGTTTTTTTTCTGACTATTGCTCCATATTGACTGGCAAAAAATTGGAGCAAGCTCTCTGTCTCTTTCCCTACCTCCTATTCCTCTCTTCTACACTCCCTTGATTCTCTCTCACACACTCTTTCTTGTTCCCTGTCTCTCTCCCCCTCCCTACTTCCTCCCTCCTCTCTCTCTCTCTCTCTCTCCCTCTCTCTCTGTTTGTGTATGTATGTGTCTCTCTCTCTCTTTCATATCACAGTAAATTTTCCTTGTTGGAACTTTTCCTTTTATCTTCTTTATCAATTAACATTCATGTGTTCCAGCATTTAGAGCAATCTGTTCTCTGTCCTTAGAGTAGTAATTATTTTCTGACTCCTAATATCAAAAAAGAAAAAGAAAAAAAAAATAAGAAAACAAGACTGATAGACAGAAATGTGACTATGCAGGAAGAAAGAGAACTTAAAAGCTGGGCAATAAACTTCATAAGCTTCAGTGTAATGTTAAATTCATATTAACATCTGCCCTATGATATATATAATCGTGTATAAATAGGAATTTATTTTAATATAAGATTGTATTCTTTTGCCTGCTTCCTTCTTCTTCTTCTTCAAAAAAAAAAGGCACATCTTTGGCTTCCATCTTCCTTAGTTATATATAGGATGTTTCTTTTAAACTCTAATGAATACAGATGGAAGAGGAAATGAGCAAAGGGAGGAACCAGGAAATAGCTGCTAAGCAAAACAAAATATATTAGCAATTTATTGAGGAGTCAAATTGGAAGGGCTGCATTTTCAGTCCTTGATCAGTGTGGTGAAATCTAGACTGTCCTAGACACATATATTACCAGCAAATAGAATTATCTTAATCATCTGCTCCAAATGAATTTTTTTTTCAAGTTTCTGCATATATATATATATATATATATATATATATATATATATATGAAAGAAGAAATACAGATCAAGCTCACCCCTATTAGTATAATTCTGTGAGGATTCAGAAGAGGTTTAGTGGCTTTATTCCTTGGCAAGTTCAATGACAGCATCTTCAGTGAAATGTCACTCAGTATTTCCTATTGAATTTCATAGTCCACAGGTTATACAGGCTCTAAGACAACACTTCCCCACAGTGAGTTTTGAGCTGAACAAGATTACGCATTGTTCAAAACCTGAAGTAGGCCCATTTAATTATTTTGCTGTGTTTTCTTTGAGTGTCACAGGACAAAACACTTTCAGAAATATCTTTATGTAATACCAATTGTACTTTCTTAGAATGTGGATAATGAGTTCAAATGAATCTATTGAGAAGCAGCACAGTTGAACAAAGTGCTTAAACTTTGAAATTTTAGCAAAAGGTGCACTTTGCAGCAGAGGCCAGTTCTGTGCAGCCATAATTTATCTTGTCAGCATCTGCAAAGAACGTCAGGCTCTATTCTGTTTTGGCTATTTTCACAAGCAACTCTTCATGAATAATTGGAAAAGAAATGGCAGGCAAACAGAGAGAGAAAACCCTGCCATTAACAAGGTGATATCATCAAAAAGGTAATAAATGCCGAGAAGACTACAACTTTTAAAGGTACACAAAGGTATACATGTTCAAGGTGACTCTGAGACGTAGGCCCAAATGCTGCTGAATGGCTGACTATAGGGACTGACTATGTTCTAGGGTATCTAATGAGTTCAACAAGAATAGTCTAAATGGTATATATGTAGACTAGCTTATGATGACATAGAATGTCATGGTGAACTGAGGCAATGATAATGTCAACTGACAACACAACTACTATTTTTAAAAATTGACAGTAGGGGATCCTACTATCCATATTGTTATGGGAATGATCCTTGCCTCACTGGATTCTCGATTTAAATGGTAATAATTTTTGCCTCTGAAAAGAAAACTTCAAAACTGTATTATTGACAATGTTGAACCATTTTCAGCCAAACGCAAGCCTTACTTTGTGATTGAAACAAATTCCCAGAAACAACAGATACAAATAATCTCTTAATTTAGGGCTACTTTTCAAGTGGGTTGGTGATAAGTTATTACAGTTTGAACGTTTCACTATTGTTTCTAATTTACTGTTCATTCTTTTAAACCTATCCAGTTGCTCCCAAATTAGCTTTGTCAACAGTTTCTTCTGTTCAAGTTGCAAACCACAAGAGAGGTAGGAATTCTTGGATTCATACAGTGATTTCATGGTGTTATGTGTTGTGAAACTTTGCACTGTATGAATCTGGAATATCTGTGAAGTGTACCCATCAGCTTATTGGTGAGGCATGTTGACTGATATCAATCAATGCATCAAATAGTACTGAGAATCATCTGTAACAAAAAAAAAATGCTTCACTCAGAAACCTGACTACAATTAAAAGTGCTACGACGTTTGTTTTCTGAAAGATTAATGTATGAATAAGAATGACAATGATTGAGGTACCTGTTTAGACCATGAATGTGAGAGCACTAACATGGATACTCATTTGCATTGAAAATGAGGAAACCCACTTACAGTGAGTTTCAAGGATGCTTTTCATGAGACCAGAATGGCAGGTTCCATGTGTGGTGCCCATTTCACTTTGTGACAAATGAAACACCTTGGAATTTATACTTCCAAAAAATTGTTTTGAATAACTTCGAAAAACACAAGTGAAATCTGCGATGGATTAAGTGCTGCTTATGATCCAAAAATAATAGTTATATTACTTTCTTTAAATGAAAGTGAGCAGTGCTCATCTGTGACTCATGAATGGCCCATTCCAGCTAGCATCTGTCTTTCACAGAATGAAGATTTTTCAGGAAACATAAAGACTTATGTTTTTATTTCACCATTTTTTTTTTCTTTAAATGTCCTGTGTAACAGGTGTGTCTTGTTTTCCACCCTTGACTGTTGGGTATATGTCACTTTCTGGTTTTGTTTTTTGTTTTTTCATAAAACATCTCTTACAAAGAAATATATTTATTAATAAAATCTGAACTTAGTTTGACCCATTTGGTGAAAATGACCATAATGTTTTCCTATTCCTTATTGAATTTAGTCATTTCCCAGATTTTAATCAATGTTGAATTTGTCCTTCCGTGACATACAGAGAAAAAGGGGAAGCTGGTCAGAAAATGGGAAAAGAGAAACCAAGAGTATTTAAACCATGTCTCAAATTTTTCTCAAATGTGCTTTTAACCGTGGAACATAGAAGATGCCAATTTGGGTTTAGGGGAACCCAATTGGGTTTGAAATTTGGGGAAATAAGCCTTGTTTGAGGAAAGCAGATGCAGGCTCAGAGGGTAACAAACCAATCTAGGCACGTGGTGTGTCACACAGGCAGTCACTGAAGCCACCATAGGGATGCCATATGGAAAGAAACAAAGGAGATGAAGGGGAAAGGAAGGAAAAAACACGTACAAAGTTCATCTCTTTTCTGTCATGTCAAGTGTGCTGGATACACAAGAGGCCTCTGAACCTGGAATTTGACCCTGCATCTCTAGCTTCTTGAGGACACAGCAGCAGTGAGGTCCAGACACAACCCTGGAGGCAGGGGAAAGCTACCCAACGAAGTAGACTTACCATAGACAAATTCACATCATCATCAAATGATATGTGTGGAAGAGCTTCAACAGCTATGTGAGGATGCAAGACAAGGTTGTGGTTGGGGAAAAGACAAAGAAAATGCTAGAGCCTCAGGGCCGGGCACGGTGGCTCAGGCCTGTAATCTCAGCACTTTGGGAGGCCCAGGCAGGGCGGATCAGCTGAGGTCAGCGGTTCAAGAAAATGCCAGAGCCTCTTAATTCCCAGAATCACTGCATTTAATGCAGTGAAGGGAAGATTCTTTTTAGAGTTCCAGTTCCTTCACCTTTAAAGTCTTTTTCTCAAATTCTTTCTTTTTGGATGTCTAACGTGAATTTTAATCAGCTCTGGATTTGAATTAGCTTTCCTCATTTGGTCAAAAATAAAAAAATCTACCTGTTCTAATTGTGCCACATTTCAGTGTATTTACAGAGGTAATTTACTAATATAACATAGGCAACACGGGGAACAGTAAGAAAGAAGATGCAAAAGAGATACTGAATCCCCTCCTCTTAGTATCATTCTTTTCTTTCATTCTCTGTATCCAACCTCTTGATTTCCTGGAACTCTGATCTGCCCAGGTCTTCCCCAGCCAGTGTCAGTCAGAAGGAACCTTTTAAACCTTAGAGGAGACTTGGTCCTTTCCTTATCTAGAAAGTCAACTTTGAACCCTTCCCCTTGTAAAACACCTCTAGCCTTTATTGCCCTTAACTGGCTAGGTACTAAGTACTTGATTATCACGACTGCCTTCTATGTTGCAGTATGTCTCATCTATTACACTATTACACGTATATAGTATTTTTTCTGTCTTCCCCCTAGAACAATAGTACTCACTGGGGATGTAGGTGGATTTTGACCTCCAGGGGACATCTGACAATGCCTGGAGACATTTCCGGTTCTCACAGTTTGGGTGTTGCTACCACATCTAGTCATCCAGTCTGTAAAGGGCCCATGGATGCATTTGAAAAGGCTGCAATACACACGACAGTCCTATACAACAAAGAGTTGTTTGGCCCAAAATAGCAGTAGTGCCAAGGTTGAAAAAGCCCGCACTAGACTCTGGAGGCCTGGACTTCATTCCCTTTGTCTTATGGTACATGATGGCTGTATGTGGTACAGGGTAGTTTTCAATAAATATGTGTTGCCGATGTTGTTGTGCCACACTGTGTATACATAAAGCTAAAGACCCCTTTTAGCTTTGCTTATACAACAGTAATGAAACTTGTCTGAAATGCAATTTGAGATTAAAAACCATATAAAACCACAGCAATTTTCAGAAACCTGCTTTTTCTCTGCCTAAACTGATCTGTTCATAGACATATAGTGAACTCTCAGCTAAAATAATCACTAACTCAGCTACAGCTTGTTCTGTGGCTGTTGTTTTTCTAAACTCTTTAATATATAGGATATAGTCAGATTATCTTCAGGAATTCGAATGTTGAAGGAATGAATTTAAATATAACTTTTCTCTGTGTCCATCTCTCTTCCCCAAAGGAAGGGGCCTGAGGATCGTCATTCATTCATTCATTCATTCATTTGACAATATTCTTCTCAGTGCTTAGTATAATGCCAGGCAATATTTTAAGTTCTGTAGTGACAATTGTGCACAAAACAGACACAGTCTGCCCTTGAATATTTACACTCAACTAGAGGGGGAGAAATTATTTTTGCATATACTTTTAGAATATTATAAATTCTATGAAAAAATATAAACAAGATTAGGAAATTGAGGGATTAGGGTATGTGGGTGGGGGCTATTATTTCGGATTAAATGGTCAGATAACTTTCTTTGAGAAGATATTTGAAAAAGAAGTGGAGAAGCAAGTAAAGGAGATGTCTGAGGGTATTCCAGACCAGCAAGTGCATAGGCCTTGGGAAGTGCTTGGCATGTTTGAAAAGCAACATGGAGGCACTGTGCCGTGAATTATGAGGAGTGTACTAGCAATGAGCCCTCCCAGGAAGGCCAGGGGCCAAGTCACTAGAGAATGAATGAACTCTTCTTTTGTCCTAAATAAGATGTGAAGCCATTAGGATAATAAGCAGAGGGATGCCATGACCTCACTTAAGTTTTGAAAGAATCACTCTGTCTGCTATGTGGAGATGACATTAAAAAGAGTTGAAGCCAGAAAAGCAGTTTGGGCACAATGGCAATAATCCAAGTAAGGGTTGATGATACATCTAAGGAAGAGGTGGTAGAGATGGTGAGAGGTGTAAGCTAAGCAGTTGGAGGAATGGAGTGGTCATTTACTGAGATAGAGCAGCCTGGATGAGTAGCAAGTTTAGGAAGGCAACCCAAGAGCTCAGCTTTGAACAAGTTAAAGTTGAGACGTTTATAAAACGTCCAAGTGGAAATTCTAGGAAGACAGTGGCATACAATGGATGATTCTGAAGGAAGTCTCACTAATTAACAGGGGAGTTAGTCCACCCTGGAAATAACTATTTTGGAATGCCCCATATATAGACCATGGAGTTGGGTAAAAAATATCTAGCATGAGGAACAAAGAAGTCCAATGATTAAAGCTTGAAACATTGAGGAGACGAGGATAAAAAGCAAAACAGAGGAAAAAAGCAATGATGGGTAGGGAAGGGGGAGAACTAAGAGAGTGTGGTGGCCCAGAAGCCCCCTGCTTCAGGAAGGTTTACCAGGCAGCTCTAAGGACCCCACTGAGGTTTATGGTCATGAACTTCAAATGAGGCTTGTTTCTAAATGGTTGGAGAAAAACTAGCCACACTTATCTATGGGGATATGAGCATGAAGAGATGAAAAGTTAAATTTTTTTTAAAAAATTTCAACTCAGGGGGTACATGTGCTTGTGTGTTACATGGGTGTTACATGCATAATGGTGGGGGATTGGGCTTCTAGTATACTCATCACCCAAACATTAGACATTGGACCCAGTAGTAATTTTTCAATTCTTAAATGTCCCCCATTTTGGAGTGCTCAGAGTCTAGTGTCTCCATCTCTGTCTGTGTGTACCCTTTAACCCCTACTTATATATAAAAACATGCAATATTTGATTTTCTGCTTCTCTGCTAGTTCACTTAGGATAATAGCCTGCAGCTCCATCCATGGTGCTGCAAATGACATGATTTAATTCTTTCTTATGTCTGCATAGTATTCTGTGGGATATATGCACATTTTCTTTAATCAATCAACCATTCGTGGACACTTAGGATAGGTTCATGACTTTGCTATGGTAAATAGTACTGCAATAAACATACGACTGTAGTTGTCTTTTTAATATAATGATGTATGTTCCTTTCCGTAGTAGAATTGCTGGGTCATATGGCAGCTCTATTTTTAGTTTTTTGAGATATCTCCATCCTGTTTTCCATGGAGTTTGATCTTATTTACAGTCCCACCAACAGTGTATGAGTATTCCCTTTTCTCTACATCCATGCTAACATCTGTTGCTTTTTGACTTTTTATTAGAGTCATTTTGACTGATGTAAGGTGGCACCGCAGTGTGATTTTAATTTACATTTCTCTGATGATTAGTGATATTGAGCATTTTTTCATGTGTTTGTTGGCTACTTGTATGTTTTCTTTTGAGAAATGTCTGTTCATGTCCTTTGCCCAATTATTAATGGGGTTGTTTTATTCCTGTTGAGTTGTTTATTCCTTGTAGATTTTAAATATTAGTCTTTAGAGGCATAATTTCTAAATATTTCTCCCATTCTATAGGTTGTTTGTTCTGTTGATTATTTATTTTGCTGTGCAGAAGCTTTTTAGTTTAAAACCCATTTTTAAATTTTATTTTTGTTTTTGTTGTATTTGCTTTTTAGGTCTTCATTATAAATTCTTTGCCTAGGCTGATGTGCAAAAGAGTTTTTCCTGTTTTCTTCCAGGATTTTTATGGTTTCAGGTCTTATATTTAGGTCCTTAATCCATCTTGAGCTAATATTTGTGTAGGGTGAGATAGGGGTTCAGTTTAATTCTTCTGTATATTGCTAGCAGTTTTCTCAGCACTGTTTATTGAATAGAGTGGGGTTTTTTTCCCCATTGTTTAGTTTTTTCCACTTTATAGAAGGTCAGGTGGTTGTAGGTATGTGCCTTTGTTGTTGGGTTCTCTATTCTGTTCCATTAATCTGTTTGTCCATTTTTGTACCCATACCATGCTGTTTTAGTTACTATAGCCTTGTAGTATAATTTGAAGTCAGGCAATATGATGCCTCTGGATTTGTTCCTTTTGCTTAGAAATGCTTTGGCTTTGGCTATTTGGGCTTTTTTTGGGGGGGTGTTTGTGTCCATATGAACTTTAGAATTGGTTTTTCAGATTCTGTGAAGAATGGCATTGGTAATTTGTTAGGAATTGCATTGAATCTGTAATGTGCTTCAGGTAATGGGTGATTTTTAACAATATTAATTCTTTCAACCCATGAGCATGGGGTATTTATTCATTTATTTGTGTTGTCTACAATTTATCCCATCAGTGTTTTGTAGTTCTCCTTGTAAAGATCTTTCACCTCCTCAGTTAGCTGTATTCATAGGTATTTTATTTTATTTTTATGGCTATGTAAATGGGATTGAGTTCTTAATATGGTTTGCAGCTTGAATATTATTGGTGTATAGAAATGCTACTGATTTTTGTACATTGATTTTATATTCTGAGACTTTGCTAAAGTCGGCAATCAGTCTAGGATTCTCCTACGGGAATCTTTAGGGTTGTCTAGGTATATGATTGTGTTGTCATCAGAGATAATTTGATTTCTCCTTTTCCAATTTGAATGCCTCTTATTTCTTTCTCTTGCCTGATAGCTCTGGCTAGGACTTCCTGGAGAGTTGAATTTAACTAGCATCAAGATTGAACCAGGATCAAGATTTCCTTGTAATTGGGAGGTAGAAGGGCAAGGGAGTATATAAAAGGAAGTGATTATAAGGATTGGACCATAGATACGATACTTGATAAGAAGAAATGGGAGGTCGTGGGAGGTCAGTGATTTGAAGAATCAAAGAATTATTAAACTATTAATATCATCCCTTCAGAATCTTAGTAAAATAACATAGCTCAAGCTGTATCTTAATAGGTTCTGTGCCCGTGTGGAAAGACCAGATATTAAAAAGTAGGAAATTAACAGAAAACCAAAAAAATAATATAGCAGGTTAAGAGTCATATTTCAAATACTTTGCATTTATATAATACTCTGTTTTTCAAATCATTTTCAAAGATCTGTTTCTTATTTTATATTCTCAAATATATTATAGCCAGAGAAGATGGCTTTATCTAAGTCTCAGAAGAGTACTAGAAGTCTTAAAAGAATCAAGTTATCATCACCCCATTTTCTAGATTATAAAACATTTTAATGCTTATAAAACATTTAAATTATCCAGTTATCATCTGAAATAAATTTATACTATTGTGTGTTTAGCTTAGTACGGTTTCTTATATAATTATTTAACTTTTCCTACCAAATTAATACATTAATTTTTAAACAAGACCCATAAATAGTTAATGTCACCACAGAAATGTGTACTATTCATCAAATTCAGATAATAGTAGTGATAATATATTTAACATTTCTATGGAGATTCGTGGAATGGGTCTTAAAGTGTTGAACTTGGGTATTTTACAGATTTGGTTTGTTCCTCAGATAAAGCTTTGTAGGTGGAGTTAAGCATGTAGTTCTGGCCATGGAGCAGAATCTACAGAATCCTTTAGGACCCACAAAGGAACTATGCTATGAAAAGTCACTAGCCTTATTCTCTACATTTCCCCAACTTCATACCTTTGCCCACTCTTCACTCTATTCCTTTCACCTAAAATGCTCATTCCCTCTTATTTTGTTTTAATAAACTCTGCCTGCCCTAAGGAAGATTCAGAGTACAAGTCCTGTAGTACGTTTTTTCTAATTCCCCTCATGTTAAATGAAGTTTTCCTTCTACTTAGATTGCTTTGTGTCACTATGTTTTCTTAGCACACACTATTTTCTTTCTGGTTATCTGAGCATATGTTGTCTTCTTTACTAAACAAGCTTCCAGGCAACAAGCTTCTATGTAGCTGTGGAAAGCTCCTAGAATGAATTTTTGCACATAAAAACATAGTTTTGAACAAAGCTCTGTTAATTAAATTAGATGTACCAGGAACCAACCAGCATTGGAGAACATGAAAAAGGACAGCCAATAAGAGACCTCTTCCAGAGGAGGGGACCCAGGGGCAGGGCTATTGTTTTCCCTCCTCAGGAATTCCAGGCAGTTCTCAAAAAGTCCTTGGGAAGCAATTAGGTTTGATAATTGGGTTTCTTTCCTTCAACTACCGCTCTCAAAAGGCTCTAGTCCTGAAAGATTGTCTTTATTTCAAACTCTCAAACAGAGAAGGCTCTAGAAGCCTTTCTGATTTCCTCAGCCGTCAGTAATGCTGGTGTAAACAAGGCGTAACTCAGAGAAGTACCGTGGATCGGTGGGAGATGCTTGCTGTTTTCCAAGAGATTCTAATTTACTAATCTGTAACTCTGTGATTATTGGAGTATTATTGTTAACTTGGCATGCCTCTACTACTAAATTTATTTGGATATTTTCTTACTCTGTCTCCTACATTGGAGTCTCAAGGCCACTCTCCCTACCCTCATACTCACCTGCCCTCTGACTTCTTCCTGTCTTCACACTCACCCTTCACTCCCTGTGCACGTACACATGGTGATACAGCTGACCTCAAATAAAGGGAGTGGCTTGGCTTCAGGATCCTCCTTTTTTTCTTGCCTCTCTTTTAGCAACTGGGGTCCCAAAGTTGCTGATACTGTTTCTGGTTATCTTCTACTCTTCACCATTCCCAGTGTCCTCCTCTGCTTCTATCCAGATTTGATTTCATTACATCATGACCTTGATCTCAGCTTTCTTTTGTAGTAACTAGCTTTCTAACAAATGAATATGAACTTTTCTGATGAGTGGTAGTGTATGAATTTTTTTTAAAGTTTTAGAAGTTAGCTATCTCTTACTATTATTTACTTGACAACACTTACTCATTTTTACTCTGATCATCAAAATATAATATTTGCAAAATTTTGTACAGGCCAAAATAGTAATTCAACACCTAGCCAAGTTCCTGACACATAGATAGACAAACTCAGTGAAAATATTTATTGAATGAATGAATGAATGAATGAATGAATGAGTTCAAATAGTGACTGTGCTTGGCTTCCTAGTGGGGTAAAATAAAAGCAAGATATTGATGCAAGAAATATTTTTAAACAAACAAAATGTGCAATATCCTGGTTGACCTTTCTTATAAATGTCCAGCTAGATTTACCCTCATATTCCAAGAAGACAAAATGGATACCCCACCTAGTTACCACTTAACACTTTTGTAGTAATTATTTCTAACAGAGACTTTGTCGTTACCATTTCTTTTAAAAAGATTGAATTGTATTTACAACTTCTTGCTCTAGTTGAGATGCAAGAAAGAAGAAATCTAGTCACTCTCCAACCTTCCCCAACTACTCTCATCCCTTCTTCATCTCCCTGTCTAGTCGTTACCACCATCACTCCTAAGCCTCAGAGGCACCTCTAACTTTTACAGAGACCAAGGAAAAGAAATGTGGGGTTACAGTAGCTGCCTAATTCTTTTCTTAGCAAACTATTCTTGAAACTTAAAAGAAAAGGAGAAAATCTTAAGAGCACTTTTTCACACAAATGATCTCCCTGCATTTTGTGCCTTCTCTCACACACACACATACAGATTTGGTCCGAAGAAAGGCTTAAGAAAGCCATCTTCTCCTCTTAACATCAGAGAAAAACAAAAACAAAGAATTGTTCCGTTGTCTAGATCTCTATTAAATTTGCCGTGATGTATATGAAACCCCGATTGAGTTGCTGTCTTGGCATGATGTCAGAGAGCTAAAGGAGCCATGGTGATCGGACTCAGACCCTCAATGCTCACACACACCCCTCCCACTTTTTTAAGGCTGAAAAGATGAAGAGAAAATGAGGGGAATGGTGCAAAGACAGTAAAATTCTCCATCTGCAAAAAATAGACTTTTGCATCACTGGAAACTGAGGCTTCCCAAATTTTAAAAGGTGCACACCTGCAAATGCTTCTGTTCATCTTGTCTGCCAAGAATTAACAATCTTCAGTCCTGTTCCGAATGTTCGACCTTTCTATCCTGCTTGAAACAGATGCTATTTCCATGCTAGTCACAGCCACCTGTTGTCACCATGTGTCATGTTGAACCACATATATGTAATGCCATTCCACCGTCTTTTCTCCATCCCTCATTTTATCAAAGCATGTAGTATGCTATTACTCTGCTACCGTATACACTTTGTATACATTTCTGTTCTTCCTTGCAAGATTGTGAATGCTTCGGCCACTCCAATCGATGCAGTTATATCGATCTGCTAAATACAGTCATTTGCGTGAGCTGTAAACACAACACTAGAGGGCAGCACTGTGAGTTATGCAGGCTGGGCTACTTCAGAAATGCTTCTGCACAACTGGACGATGAGAATGTGTGCATAGGTCAGTTCCATTACAATTTCAGCTATTGTTCTGTGCCTTTTGAGCTATGGGGATCTATTTAGGGTGGAGAGGCTGGTGATTTGCACCATGGTTGAGCCAGAATGAACTTTCTCAATGGAGCAAATGTCCTGTGGTAGACTTAAAATTCACTTGTACTGGTTGAGATTATAGTTGGGGGATAGACTTTGAGCCCTTATGTTGATGCTTTAAATATGATGATCTCAGAAATCATGTTAAAGAAATTAAGAATTTTCTTCTCATTTTTGTTTTTATATGAAATTTTAAAACCTGATGATTCTGAACTGGTCTTATAGCCTTAAATTATACATTCAACTTTCAAAATAGAAACTTATTATACGGGATTTAATTATAGATATCAAAAATTGGGGTACAGACTCTTGCATATAATTGGTGATCAACGAGTATTGAGAGATTGGAAATGTTGCTATTTGAAATTGAAAACAACTAGCAACTGGAAATGTAGAAGTTTGTCTGACTTCTTCATCCATAGCAATGAAATTCCATTTATTGAATTTTCCTACAGCTCCCAAAAGGAGGAGTAATATCTCAAAAGTATTCTAGTCAATTAGTTTTCTTAGCCCTGGAAAATTGAGTCCACAGAGCCTCCTGAGCACCTTCCCTTCCCTCCCCACCAATGACTACTGCTCTTAGCACCTAGGGAGGGACAGGTGCCTTTCCCACCCAGAAAATCTCCTACCTTTTACATAGTGAAACCTGTCTTTAAGAATGCGGGGGTGCCAAGGGAAAAATAAAAAACAATAAATGGAATTTCACTTCATAATTCATGCTGAAGCAATGCATATATTTGAAATGCTGAAAAATATATGTGTAGCCCTTACACCAGTAGGTAGCTATATAGGCACCCAATTTTAAAGGTAGACTTTTTCACATTGAGATATGTTCAATAGGATATACAAGCTGAAAAATGACAAGTAATCTTTTTATCAAGAAAAGAAATCCGATTCGCATTTCTGGGATCATTGTCCTCTGATTGGATTGTCAAGATCCAAGTGTCACAAAAAATAGCTGTACAGTTGTTTTTTAATTAAATTGGGCCAAGTATATATAATACTGTTTACGTCTACAGTACTTTCTATTTTTCAAAGCATCTTTTTATTTATTATTTGTCAATTAGGAGAGAAAGTACTGGACTTAGAGGCCAGAAAGCTAGGCTCAAATTTCAGTTTGCACTCTCATAGCTGTGTATCATAGGTAAGTCATTTGAGCCTTCTAAATCAGATGAGGACCAGATGCAATGCACAGAAAACACTTGGTCAACTGTGAACTGGCTTGCAGATGTCTTGTTTAGTGTTTACTTAATCCTCATTAACAAAACAGTAAGGTAAGTATTACACTGATTATTTCCCCTATCTCGTCCTTGAGAAAGCAAGGCAGATTGACCCCAATCTTACAGCAAAGGGTTTTAGACCTCAAAGCTTAAACACTTTCTCTCAACCACTGACACAATTCGCAAAGCCAAGCTCGTCAGACTTTTACTCATGGTATGCCTTTTGGATGACAGCAGCAATTCCACTCTGGCTTTCTGAACAGAAGTTCAATTGTCTTCACAACACTTGAGTTACAAAGATTTGAGGATATTAATGAAACCCGAAAGACGTGTAGTCGTCTGAATTTTGAATGCAGAGTACATTTTACTGAATGTCATTTGCAAAAATATATAAATGTCATGTAATAGGTAAACAACAGAAAAGCTAAAATAAATAGGAACACAGGGGGAAAACCTAATCATTTTTACAAAATACGTAAGATTAAAATGTTTTATAATATTTGATGTTATTTTAAATCAATCTTAAAGAGGCCTTAAAAGGAAAGATTCTATTCCATAAAATTTATCCTATCAGGTAACTTAACAATATCACAATATGTTTTATTCAGAGTATTCTATTATTCTGAAATTTGCCCTTTCTTCCAGTTCCAAAGTAAACTATGAACTCCAAATCTGCTTCTTTCTATCCAGTTTTAAAAGGGATAGTTCAGTTGTAAATCCGTATTTGATTATCCACAGACTAGAAAACAGTCTATTCAACATCTATCTTTTAAATCACGTAAACTACAGAAGAAATATGAAAAACAATACCAATTTTGTATTTATTTTTACTTTTAAAAATCAAGAAGAGTTTTCTTCTCCCTTCTAGAAAATTTACTAATTAAAATTATAAACTTTTGGAAAATTCCGTTTTATTGAGGTAATCCTGTTTCTATTTAGTATTTTATACTTGAAACCATGTAAAGTACTTAGTAAGCACAAAGAGGTGTATTCTTAGGTACTATTAAAGTCAGCTACATTAGGCCAGGTGTGGTGGTTCATGCCTGTAATCCCAGCACTTTAGAAGGCCCAGGTGCATGGATCACTTAAGATCAAGAGTTCGAGACCAGCCTGGCCAACATGGTGAAACCACCTCTTTACTGAAAAAAATAAAAAATAAAAAATTAGCTGAGGGTGGTGGCCTGCACTTGTAATCCCAGCTACTCAGAAGGCTGAGGCAGGAGACTCACTTGAGCCCAGGAGATGGAGGTTGCAGTGAGCTGAAAAGATCGCCACTCCACTCCAGCCAGGGCTTCAGAGTGAGACTCCATCTCAAAAAAATAAGATAAGTTAAAAAGTAAAATTAGCTACATTATTCCCTCACCTACCATAATTTCTTAAATTATTGTCCTTTTCCTAAAAGAGAACAGTGTTTTTAAAAAATAAATTGAAAACTTTGGCTAGCTGATAGGTAGTACAGTCTATCTTTTATCTGTTGTGCTTACAGGTATACAGTGAATTAATAACAATTTCCTTAAAAGCTGGAGATTTCATTTACCCTGCTTAAGGCGCTGAGGGCAGTGATATTGGGGCTGCCTGTGCACAAAGCTAAGGCTGGAGTTTGCCCTCTCAGGACCATTGGAAGCTGTGGCTCCATTGCTAAGGTTTGCTGTATAAGACAGTATGAACCTATCCACTGTTTTCCACATTTAAGCTTCCTAAAGGGCTTGAGGCAGAACTGAGTATTAAATTCAAAAGGATACATCACAAGTAATTGACAGTTAATTTTAATACCATTTTGTATAGAAAGCGCTAATGAAAATGAAGGGATATTTACCCAATTCACTTCACAGAATAAGGCACTAAAATTGGAGATTTTGAACTTCATCTAAGCCTTGTCTACATTAAAAATAAAAGAAAAAAACACTTTGCCAATTTTTTAACAATTGACAATAAAATTCACCACCTTGACTGTAAAGGAACCACTCATATCTTTAACAAAACGTAGGCCCTGTGATGAAATAGATGTTTGAAAATACTTGCATCATTTTATATTATGGCAAATACAAAATGCAGCTGGCTGTTTCATGTTGCCACAGCAATTGCTGCTTCATAATTACTGGTGAATTTGCCCATTTTTCATACAAATTCCAAACACAGCCATGTCTCCAAAGATACATGTAATTACTCTGTGATGATGCAGCAATTACATGAAGATGGCATCCTTGCATGCTTGTGTTTCATGTAAACTTGAGCATTAAGCAGGAAGCTAGAGGATCTGTGGTTTGTGACCTTGAGGAATCACTGCTAATAATCCTGCTAACAAGCTTTGCATCACAATGAAACAGAGTTCAGCAGCTACTGCTAAGCATTTCTCAAAATTATGGCGTATTATTTTTAATTACCCTTGAAACCTGTGATTGGGTAATCAGAGGTACCTTAAATAGAATAAAGCAAACACAAGACACTTTTAATACCTATAAATCAATTCTAGTATCACTTTTAAATCAGGCCCCCCAAAGTATTTTTGTTACTTTGTAAACTAACAGTCCTACATGTTCCTCCTAATTTCATGGAATAAAATATGATCTTCCAAGGATCTTCCCATTACCCCAACATCCACCATTGACCATAATTCCATAAATGATATTTTTTAAAAACGGAATTATTTGTTATATAAGGTGAAGGGAAGGCCACACTCCTCTTGTCCTTTATTTTTATGACTGCATAACGTTACACTTAACTACCATTTTCTGTGACAATAAGTGGGATATATTATGGTTTAACTATTCTACTGTTTTGTTTACATTTTTTTTTTTGCCTCTAAAGCCTTATATTAATCAATAGTCATGGGCTAATTGACGGAGAAGTATGCGAATTCACGATGGCCAGCTGTAACTCTGCTTACTGGCTTACAATATGCTGGTCATTCATTGTCAACTTACTCACTTTAAACAGTTTTAAAAAATTACAGTTTTGGTATAGGTACAAATTTATAGTGTGCCTATGTACAGACAAACATTAAAAGCTTTCACAAAATTACTATTTTAAAATATTTTTTATCAGGTTCCATATATACACACATATTTAAATAGGAAATGTTAATTTAAAATAAAACCCTAGTTGTTAAGTACAAACTAAGCCAGGCAAGAAGGGAGCATTTTAGAGTTTATTAAGTTTTATTTTTACCTACGTATATAACTATTCATCATATGTTTATTTTATAAGAATGCTGAAGTCAAAACCTGACTTAATTAGCATAGAATAAATCATACTTCTAAGGTACTCCGTATTTATTTGAAGAAATTATCCAATTAGTCTCTGAGACACAAATTTAGAGTCAAGCCCCTGGATCCAACTACAGTGTTAAACCCTGAATCCCCACAGCAAATCTAAGATGCTCAATTTTATTAGATTAAACTACGTTTTCAAGACTTACCTTGGTTAGTTGGATGGTATAGTTTTGTTTGGTTTTTAGTAAGGGAACTGCTTAATATATGCATTTTTAAATAATGGAAACTGAAAGATACAATAACTGCCCCAAAATTATTAAAAGAGTAATGAGGAAAGGAACTTTGGCCCACAGTACCCAAAAGCTGCAAGCTACTTCCACTACCTTTCCAGCTCATAGAAGAAGCCTAAAGAATATTCATTTCTCGTTCAAGTTTTAAGCAAAATAGAGCTTCAGAAGTAAAAATATCCTCTATAAGAATGTGTGAGGAATCAAGAAAACACTCTGTTTACATTTCATGGTGCAAAGCCGTATTGTCCTGCCAGCAGACATTATAATGAAAAATATACATCTTAAATTATAACTATGTTGAAATTTATTCAAGATTACAAAGTTTATTTTTCTTTCATGACTGTTAATCTGGGCTGCATAAAAGCTGAATTAATATGCCTAGCAAATACAACATCTAAAGGCTCATCACAGAATGGTATATACATGAATAAGTTAAGGCAGTGTCCCAAATCATAAAGTAAAACAACCTTTGAATGAGCAAAGTACATTCATATTGTAGTTTAAAAATGTTCAGCAGTTCTCAAGTATTGAGTGCAATGGCTAAGCCCATTTGAATAATTTAAAACACATTTTACACCGATAGCATATTGATTTATCCTTGATATACAAACTTCTCATGGTATTCATCAAACCATCTAAAAATACCCTAACAAATGGGATCTCCATCAACGATCTGCTATCAGTGAAAAGCATGTCTTATTTTCTTGGAAGTTTTCAGTTGATTTCCTCCCATACCATAAAAATGATATCATGGAAGGCTAAGCAAATAAATAAATGGCCCTGAAATAGCCATATTTGCCGAAGCATTTCATTAATGGACATCTTTCTTTAAGTAAGTGATGCATTTAAGTGATGCTCCTGTGTTGATAACCTGTAAGCCATGCAGACTTGTCTCCAGCCTGTGTGTTGTCTTGTTTCTACAGAGTGTTATTGTAACCCTTTGGGCTCAATCCATGATCGTTGTAATGGCTCAGGATTTTGTGAGTGTAAGACTGGAACAACAGGGCCTAAGTGTGATGAGTGTCTGCCGGGAAATTCCTGGCACTACGGCTGTCAACGTAAGTAACTCTGGGAGCTGCCCTCTGCCTGCTGCAGCATGGCTGATTCTGCTTGGCTAGGCCAGTGTGCGCAGCTTCTCAGAGCAGAAAAAGATCCAAACCGCTGACAAGCTTTAAAAGCTACTTAATGCTGCGGCCAATGTATGGGAGAGCATCCATCAGCTGTCCAACTAGTGTTTTGAAGCCTATCTTCGTCCCCTCAGTTAGCTGGAGCAACTTACATTGAAATATTGTATGGAGATCCACATACCTGGCCAGACCATAAATTAAGTGGCACCATAGGGACCCAGCTTGGAAATCCTCACCGCAGAATGAAGGGTGATGTGCATGTGGTTAATATATTTCTTGAACTGAAAGCTACCCTGGAGCTCCAGAGTTCATAAATTAAATGATATCTACATAACTTATTACCACCCTTGCTATCCTACCCATCGCTGAATCTTAACCAAAAACCTAAAGGTAATAAATCTAAGGAATATTTAAATGTGGGGTAAAATCAATGACAAAAATCAATATCGATTTTAAACCTCTGAGGTTAGGCACTATCCGGGGATCTGTGGACAAATGCCATTTGGTTCAGCCTCATTTCTTGTGAGATTACCAGGTCTTCAGAGCTTGTCAAGGCAGGTGGCATGTCGGTGTGTACAAGGAACGTGAATTTTAAAATCAAGGCAGAAGGTTCCTTCTGCCATTTATAACCTCTTCTGCTTTTGAATTCTGAACTAACTTTCCATTTCATCTATATGTAGGTAGTTTGCTCATACTAAAAAGCTACAAGACATATCCTGTGTAGCAGTGTGGTCCGATAGAAAATTATGCAAGCCACATACGTCATTTGAGATCTTTTTGTTTTCCACATTAAAGAAGTAAAAAGAAGTAGGAGAAATTAATTTTTATAACAATTATATTTAGCTCAAAATATATAAGATACTCATTTGAACATATAACTAATGTCAAAATTATTAAGGTCATATTTTCCATATTTTTATATTGCCTTTGAAATCAGATGTGCATTGGAGAACATGTCAATTAGGGCTGGCCATATTGTAAGGCTTAATAGCCACATGTGTCTACCACATTGGACAACACGGCCCTAGAGTTATTTTTGCTTACTTTTCACTTGGAACAAATGTCAGCATGCAGGAATCATGTAAAGCCAATTTCTATAGAAAACTATATATTATTCATATAATACAGTAGCAATAGCAACTTTTATATTCTATAAATTCTAAATGATGAATTCTATAATAATAACTATTTAGATCCAATTTTTATAGAAAAATCATAGAATGTTCTGCTACTTATAGAATACATAGTTACCTGGCAGCCACACTTCTAAGTAATGTAAATCCAAAGTGAAATGCCAGGTGCAGCAATGAGCTCTGGCAATAAGTTGAAATTTTGGTATTGAGCAGGCCACGGTTAAGATGGGATCCAGGAACTGGGGACTGAGGTCTCCAGCCGGGCTGGAGAACAGCATAGAAAGACAGTCAAATAGTCAGAAGTCAGGCCGCACACCTGCACATGAGCTCTAGATAAAGCCATGGTTTCAAAGTCTTGCATGCTGTTGCTTCCCAGAAAATACTAGTCCTTAGTGTCTGGGAAAGTTGGTGGATCTCAGCAACCACGTGAAGGGTCAGGGCTCAGAGGGAAGCTATTGATTATGGCAGAGCTAGACATGAAGGCCTAGAGCAAAATCAAAACCAGCACCAAGACTCGAGGCATAAAGAATAAGGAGACTTTGTAACTAAGACACACTTCTCAAAGAGAATATCTTATGTGAAGTTCCTGAGGAAGCAGGACCTAAAGAATGGGTTGCTGGAGTGTACTCAGGGTAAGACTTGGGAGAGGAAAATAAATCAATCCTGCTATGGGAAAATGCATCTCAAAAAGGACCTACCCCAATTTTTCTATGTTAATTATTGGAGTATTATAAAAGATACAGTGTTGTCACCACTTTTTCCCTTCTGGAAACAAAAGGCTGAATTTAAGCCTGACCCTACCAGGGTCAACTTACAAATCCTAAAAGCCTCTGTGCCTCAGTTCTAGAACCTCACATACTTGTTATGTGGATCATTGAGATGATGAGAGGAAATGTGATTATTCTTTTGAGTATGTATTGAATACCTACCGTGACTTAGGCACTGTGCTAATGGTAGGGCACAGAAGGATGAAAAGAGACAGCTGCTGTGAACATGTGGATGTGGAGTTCATATCCGGAATGAGAGGCCCAACAATTATGATAGAAGGTAATCAGAACTCAGTAAGAGGAATGTACATGTTATTGATTACTGAAGTCCAACATGGGGAGTAAGGCTTCCCAGAGAAGTGAATGCACTTAAGTACTGAAGGATCATTGGAGCTTTCCAGGATAGGAATCTCGGGTAAAGATGATTGAGTTAACACACTGTGTTCCAGAAGTGTCTGTGTGTGTATGCACGCACATGCGTGAGCATGCACATGGGGTGTGAGTAAGGAAAGAGGTTAAACAGCATCCAGGGACTAGATTATGTGGTTTCATGAATTCCAAGCTAAGATGTTTTATGTTGTCAGGGAGGAAAATGGGAATCATCATATGGAGAAGATATGAGATCCATCGTATGGTTTTAAGCAGAGAAATGAAAGGAACAGATTTGTTTTTAAAAAGATTATTCCAGCTACTAAGTAAAGAAAAGCATGGGGGAGGGGGTTGAAATTAGATTTGATATATAAATTTAACATCATCCAAACATACCTTTGAGAACATAGTTTTTTCTCACTCTGAAATCTTCCTTCTCTTAGACCCACCCACATAGGGCTGCTATTCTATGGTAAAATATAGAAATTCTTCTGTCAGTTAGTCAATGGCTACTTCACCAAGATCCTGAAGTGCCTTCCCCTGGGATCTCTTAGGCTGTCACCAAGCATCAGCGATAATGGAGTAACGCATGTCACAGTAGCATGACACTAGCACCTGCTCCAGGATTACAGTTGATGTACATTCTGATTAGTTGGTGCTGGAAGGTTGATGAATTTTTTTCATTTCACTCCTGTCCTCACACACATGAATGCACTCAAAAATGCCCCTCGAGTGTATCCCCATCTCCCTTTCCCCTCTCTCACTGCCCACCCGACTTCTGCTTGCCCTGAGTTGAACCCATCTTGGATTGGCCACAGTATTAGTAGCAGAACTATTAACCTGGCAACACGAAATCAATGCCAAGCAGAAAACCAGTAGAAGAGTAGGGCTGACAGTGATGATGCGGTGACGAGCTGAGAGTAAGCAGGCATTTAGGTAGGCACTGCCAGGGAGGCAGTAGGTGATATCAGGAAAAGTCCAAGGGATCCAGGCCAAAGGCTCCGGTCCTCCCAGAGGATTGTCAAAAGGAGCCATGTGGAAGTGTGGTCCAAAAGGACCTAAGGGTTTGGGAACTGAAGATTTAAAAAAGGGATTCCATAACTGGTGTTTCATCTAAAATGGGGTAATAAAATGACTTAACACATATAGTAATTGTGAAGATTCAAATAAAATAATGAATGTGGACTTCATAGTACATAGCAAGCACTCAGCTATTATTACTACTTCCAAGCACATGTTGATATGCCACAGAACTAGGCAAGAATCCATGTTCAAAAGCTTTTGTGCAATGTTAGTGCAGAACTTGCAGCAAGTTTGGCCACTATTGAGGAACCACACTGTGGACCTGGGGGCTTCTGAAAAGCCCCTTGGTTAGAGACAGGACTGATTCAAGAGAGTGAAGCAAAACTGACCCCAAAGCAATTATGGGATTTCAGCTGGGGAAATTTTTAAAACTCCAGGCTCATCAGCAAACTTTCTGCTTCAGAAGCCACCAATTATGCACTGTGTAAATGTAGGCAAGTCTCTGAATTAAAAGGTGAAACACTTCTAAACTACTAGAATGAATGGTCTTTAGCCAGCATAGAACAAATAGGAAAGAAAACAGAAACAATAAGATTTCAAGGATCCCTGGCAGAATCAAAATTAGTGTTGAGGTTGCCCAATAGAAGAACGAGACATTGGAAAGAAAGAGAAAAGACAAAGTTTTAAATGCCTTTTTGAAATCAGAGAAGAGGCAATAGCCAGTTTTCAGAGAAGAGGCAATAGCCAGTTTCCAGAGAATAAAACTGAACCTCCTAAATAGGAAGCAGCATTCCATGCTTTATATAAAATATGAAGGGTTAACATGTATTGGAAAGTAAGTAAATAGTTGTCACCAGCACCAAAGAAACTGCACATAAAGGATATTTGTGAATTTTCAGTTTGGGAGAGTGGAAATAGCCACTTATAGAACTGATGCGGCTGCTGAGGAGATACGTTGTCTTCCTGGAGGATGTGTGTAAGACACAGGGGACTATCCTGTGGGGTTTATTAAAGCCACCAGTTGTTAACTTGTGTGACTATTAATGGTACTTTCAGAAGAATTCATAGTCTGCTTATTTAATTTAAAGTCAAAAGATTTGGTGATATCAGCTAAATGTTACGATTTTGGAAGATACCAGAGCTGTAGGAAATCAAAAACAAAGCACACGAGGCAAGGGGGAGGCAGGTCACAGCCTTCTCTGACCACAAGTCGGAAAAGCTTTCCATTTTTAAGGAACCAGGTGAATAGATGGGACCCACACCTGTTATCTAGGATAATCTCTCCTTTTCAAGATCTTTAATTTAATCACATCTATAAAGTCTCTTTTGCCATGCGAGGTAAGAGGTTCTGTGGATTAGGATGTAGACATCCTTGAGGACACATTATATTGTGCTTACCACAATCATCATCAAGAATGTCTATGTTTCATGCCAGAGATAAATACGCAGGTGTTCTGCAAACGGAATGCAACTCATGCTGGGGATAAAGATATGCATGGGTAAAACATATTCCAAAGAAACACATCAAAGAATTCGAGAGGAGTAGTGTATATCAAGCAGGTGTAGATGTGCATTGTAGATTACAAGGTAGAGAGAGTGAAATCTGTTTCAATCAAGACCAAAGACTGCATAAGAAAGGTATTGTGAGAGCATATTAAGACCACCAGACCACTAGACCACTTCGGCTACATTGTCCAGAGGAAAATTAGAATATTTAAACATTCTATCTTCCAAAATGGGGGAATTCAAATATCAAGAGTTCTGCTAAAAGATTTGTTCTGCTGAGATTGTTGACTTGCATTAATGAGAATTTCTTTACCCAAAAGAGTGGAAGAAGCGTTCTGGGGAGCTGCCACTTCTCAGTACCACGGAGAAGACATTGTCACATAAGGGAGCAAACACTATTAAAAATCTAAGAGGTATTGTTCCAAACATAAGAAAAATTCTAAAAATTGTTGGGGGAAAAAGGTGGGATGTTAGACCTCCTTAAAAACAGGTGTGCACGTAGGCACACACACACACACACACACACACACACACACACACAAAATCACTTTTATTAAAGATAAAAGCATAAATTATTCTCAATAGACTAGCCAGAAAAAAGTGAGAGACTTCTATGTTAACCAACTTAACTATCCAAGGCTTTTTCTTCTGAGGTTTTGATGAACCTTATTTCAGTCACTATACTGTGTTGCAGATTTAGGCTAAAAAAATTGCAAAAATGCAGATGGTGTACGGCAGTGTTGACATAGTTCAAATGACAAAAATATAGAGATGTTAGCTTACATTAAAGCTCAATTTTAGACAACAATATACCATAAGTGGCAAAGAAACTAACATAACTTCAGGCTGAACAAAGATCAAAGGAAGTTATAGTCCCACTAAAACATGTCCTGAGCAGCCCACATCAAGGGGCCAATCCTTGGGAACAACATTTTAGCATTCTAGACAGTGATATAAGAGTCCCTTCTTTGATGAAGGTTTTTTCATATGAAACAGCATTGAAGCAGCTTGATAACATATGTTACAAATGTCAGTGTTTTGAGGGCTAGCAAGAAGCCTTGGTTCGGGAAGATAGAACAGGGACCATGAATAAAAGGATGGAAGGTGGATTTCAACTTAGTGTTTGCCAACAGTTACGCTTTCTAGCTAAGAGTACAGTAGGTGCATTGAGTGACGACAACTTCCCCAGACTGCGGAAGTTCCAACAGACGCTGAACAGGTTCCTCTGAGCCATGCTTTCTGGAGAGTTTTGGCTTAAATGGGAAGTTGAATGAAAAACTCCTTAGGGCCTCTTCAACTTTCCAGCTCTAAATTCAGACCACGCTCCTGCAGCAGAGGGAGGCATTGTGAAAGCGCCCACCTCAATTTCTGATAAGAACCGCAGTTTGATCACTCAGCTGTCCCTACGCACTAATCTTTTTTTTTTTACCCACAGATCTCAGACTCTCATACTTCCCACTAACCATGCTCTCAGTTCTCACTTCTGGTTTCCAAAAGTCAGAAACTAAAGACTTAAATAGCTCCTTTTATTCTAGGGATTAATTGGTTCCTATCAAACTCTTCTACTACTATAGTTCAGGAGGTTTTCTTTTTTTTTTTTTTTTTTTTTTTGGAGGGGGTAGGAGATTAACTACTACAGTCCTGACAACTTGTGATCATAAAAGTATTAAGATGATGCCGCCAGTTGCCTCTGTGAGATGAAGATTATACCTCCCTGGACGAATACCTTGCGCCTAACTTGTAATTTTTCAATTGCCTCTAGTTGCTGTCTCTTCCTATTTGTCGTGTTACATTAAAATGTCCAGTTCACATTTCACCAGTTGACCTCACATTTTGAATTCATTCACAGGCAGCATGTCGCTTAAACAAGGACGTGTCTGTGATGCTGCAGAGCGTCTGTAGTCACTAGACATATGATTTCCCTCATTTGGCCATCACATCTCTATCACTACAAGTGGGTCTCATCAATAAAATGAATGGCATCACTGAATCCAAGTTTTTAATTTCCTTCGTTTCATTAGTTTCCAATAGCACCTGGAACACAGCATCATTTCCCTTGCTAAGCACCACATACATAAGGGCAATGAAAAATAAAGACGTAGAGAAGGGCACTTGATGTTACTGTTGTACAACTCCTAAGGGTGGGAAGGAAGTGCTCTTTAAACAGAACCAGTAGGAGCCTCCCAGAGGCAATTTAAAATGGAAAATATTAGGAAGACAGAAGATAGAAAATGGCAATTTGTAGGCATTAAAAATAAGCTAGTAGTACTCCTGGGGGCAAAAAGACTCATTCTGTCTGCTAGAAGAGCAAACCCCAGGGTTGCCCCAGGTTGTGAAATTTCTCTTGATTCAGCAGGAAGATGCCACACCACTCAGTCTTGCTAATAGCCATTGCATTCCAGATGCAGTTCTTATTTTCCCTGGATTCTTTATGTAAATTTAATTTGGGATTGTTCGCAAAAGCCCACAGACCTCTAAAACATCAGGGACCTGATGCTACCTCTGAGCAGAGAGAGTTGGGGCTTATGCTGTGAAAAGGACTTTTAACTCTTCACACACTAATGGCTCCATGCAGAGCAACCATAAGAGGCATATACTAATGGAGCTGGCTTGAAAGCAGTGAGTTGTTCAGAATGTACTCCACGGTAGCATCATATCCTAAATACATTCAAAATCCATAGCTCCTGAATTGCTGAAGCTTAGCCCAGGACAAATACAGACACTGGACATACCAGGCACCTACTGACATTCTGAGGCTTGTCTACTGTTAAGCCATCCTGTGCTCAGCTCAGAAAGGGGCCTCAACTTTGACCTGGATGGGCAACTCTTCATATTTACTTGACAATCCATGTTAATTTTCCCCTTTATTTAAAGAGAATATTGAGAAGGACATGTATGCCCCAACTCCGTTTCACACCACAGAACCATTCAAGCTTAACAGTAAAAGGTGTATGAAATGTGGGTGCTCATGTAAAAATGCAGGCACAATTGTATCTGCTAGTAGCTGAGAATGGATGCAACAGCCTGATCCTACCTGATAATAACATGATAAGAAGGCCAAGTGGTAATAAAATATGTGAAGCTCTTTTCTTACATAAGTGCATAAATGGAGTTTCACCTTGGGCCATTCTTTACACACTAACGAGTGTATGTGTGAGTATGAGTGTTTGCGTATGTGAGAAAGAATTTCAACATTTTCTAAAGCTACATATATAAAGAGAATGTCTAAACGTGAAAATCAAAAGGGCCATCCTACATGAAACTTGCAGGAGAAATATTTTGGTTAAGCAAGGGCAAGTTCTCAGCTCCATCAGAACAGAATTCGGGGAAAGAGGAGTCACAGATAGACCATGATGGAGGGTTCTTGAAAGCTTCATTTTAGGAGTCAACACAGTGAGCTGAAAACCATCAGCCTTCTCTGAATTTCCTTCTGTGAAATCGTAGAGAGGGCTTGGCTATTCCAAGGTTCCTTCTTGGTCTGCAATTCTGTGATCCTGAAATCTTACAAATGGTCTCATCAGTTTATGTATGGACTTATTTCTAGGAAAAAATTACTATTTTAAAATAATAAAAAGTGTTAGTTATTGAGCCCTTTCTATGTGTCAGGAACATGTATGCATTATCTCATTCAACAAGACAAGATTATTTTCCTTATTTTATAGGTGACAAAACTGACATTTAAAGACGATAATTCCACCAACTCAAATACCTCTTAAGTGCCACACCAGTTACTAGTAAATATTTATTGTTAATCAAATGGCATTTTAGAGGATTTTGTCACTTTTACTTTACAGCCAGAAACAGAAGCTTTGACAATTTATTCCAGGGGTCAGCAAATTCTTTCTGTAATGGGCCAGATGGCAACAATTTTAGGTTCTGTAAGCCATACACTCTCTGTCACAGCTACTCAACCCTGCTATTGTACTGCCATTGACAATGCTTAAATGAATGAGTGTAGCTGTGTTCTGGTAAAACTTTTTTTATGGACGCCAAAATTTGAATATCATGTAATTTTCATGTGTCAAGAAATATTCTTCTTTTGATTTTGTTTCAATCATTTAAAAAAAGTAAAAACCATTCTTAGTCCATAGGCCATTGTAAACAGGAAGCAGGCTGGATTTGGCTTGCAGATCATAGTTTGATTTATTCCAAACTCACAGAGGAATTCAAGATGAAGAAACAGAGGACCTGTTAAATAAAGAATGTGAAGCAGAAGGCAAGAAAGAGCATAAGAAAAACCTAAACTTCATTAAAATGTGTCCTCTGTCTGAACATGGGTATCACAGGCAGTTGAACTAACTGGTTCTTATTTACAAGGCCCTAACTGATCTTAAGAAAAATGTTAGGATTCCCAGAAACGTGAAGGCTTTGACCATATAATTTCCAGGACGAGATCACAGACATAGTCAATGCCATCTGTTTAAAGGCTTTAAGAGTCAGCCGAGCCAATTTAGCATCAATTTAGTACAATCACCAACTAATGAAAGAGAAGTCAGGGTGGCCATAATATGATCAGGATTGCTCATGTTGGTGTAAGGAATCATTCAGTTGCATGCTGCAGGAACGACCCGTCACCTTGAATATCAGCAAAATGCTCTGTTAAGAGACAATTACAGTAATAACATCAGGTTATAATACCATGGGCACAGGAAAAAAATACATACAGAACATGTTCAGAATGTAGGTTTGTACCATTGCCTTTTAATACTGGAGACAATTATTCTGAACACAGGGCATGACAGTGCTGTGAATGTGAACCCCTACCCTTTCTGCCCAACTCTCTTTTCAGTGTGACTGAGCCCATTGAACCCAAGAGATTCTGGATTACCCACAGGAATAATGTTATAACCCATAGCTGTTTAAATGCATATATGCTTTTCGTCCCATCTTTATAAAGCTTTCTGTTTACAATCTTCAGTTATTCATTGCTATAAGTAAGGGAGAAAAGGCCTTCGTAAATACAGAGCAATTGAGTGTGTTGATATAAATTCCAATATAGACACATAGTGTATGCACATGGAAATTTAGACCCACACAGAGTTCATCTGCTCTGCCTCTAACCTTAATGTTTGACTCATCCTCATAGTTAGCAGTCAAGATCATCCAGACATTTCTGGATGTTCATTTTTAAATAGAAACAATTGCTAAGATATATTTTTAACAGTATTCTTTCCCTTATTCTGCAAAAGTGTAGGATTACATATTACAGATATTTTTTCTAAACTACAACTCTTATGGGGAAATGGGCATATGTCTCAGAAATAAAACACTAGAAAAATGATGAAATATTGATTTTATTTTTAAGACATACATTTAGGCATCTTTTAAATTAGTATTATTGACCCGTTGAACTTAGCCTGTGTGTTAACCCATATTCCTTATCATGAAAATCAATAATATGGACAACTAGAAGGTTCCCATGTATTTTGAATGCAAAATGACAAGTTTGGGAGTTCACAGAAGAGCTTGTTATCGGGATCACTTGGCAATTTATTAGTGATATAATGTCGGAGGCCACGATCACTGCCTTCTCTGTGGTGTTGCTGGCTCACCAGATGGAAGTTATTTGGGCATACTATTAAGTCTTTCCTGAGATATTACACCCCTGTTCTTTCTAATCAAGTGAAAAATTAAACTTGCTGATTTGCAACAAGGATGCTAAACTACATATAGACATAATGTATGCATTCCATCTACTTAAATTAGACCTCAAAATTTCTGAAGTAACAATTTTAATAAAGACTGTCCGAGGTCTTGGGATGGAGGAGTTTGTGCTTCACTTGATAGAAATATCTAATAAAACATGATTCCATCAACTATGTTCAATACGTCCCTTTTAAACACAGCAAATGAGGTCAGATCATACTGTACTCTACAGAAAACTAAGCCTTTGTTTCATCTTTGGTTACTGAATTTCATTTAGCCAAGGTGATAGAGCTTCGTAACAAAGTCTTGCTAAACCTTTTAAATTATTCTTCCTGGCAAACTGGCCTGGCTATCAGGTTGCCCAAAGCATTCCCCTTTTTATTCAATTGCACATTCACTTATTTTTTCATTCATTAATTCACAAATCATTTATTTAACAAATATTAAAATCCTAGTATGTGCCAGAAATTGTGCTAAGTTTTGGCACCAAAAGATAAATGGGCTTCCTGCCATCTGAGGGCCACAGTTCAAGAGGGGTCTTCAGTCTAACAGCATCTTCCTCTTGTCAAAATCTGAGATGACTGATTTCCAGTACCACTTTTCTATCCTGTTTTTCTGATTATAGTTATCTCTGACTTATAACCATAGAAATTGATATCTGAGTAGGAACCTTAACAATATTCTCATTTAGCCACTCACTGAAGTCATAAATTAGCTCTCCTTATTAATATGTAATAGTAATGACAATAGACACTGTTAATGATGTGCTTGCCATGTGCCAGGCACTATGCCAGGCCATTTATAGTCTTGTTTAGTCTGCATAAACCCCACTGGCAATTATCCCCATTTAACGGATGATAAATGAACTGAGGCTTAGAGAGGTTAAGTAATCTGCACAAAGTCATGTAGATCCTTGCAACTTTAAAGTGTAATCCCTCAACCAGTATCATCAGCATCACATGGGAATTTGTTAGAAATGCAGAATCACGGCCGGGTGAGGTGGCTCACGCCTGTAATCCCAGAACTTTGGGAGGCTGAGGTGGGCAGATCCCAAGGTCAGGAGATCAAGACCATCCTGGCCAACATGGTGAAACCCTTTCTCTACTAAAATACAAAAAATTACTGGGCATGGTGGTGCGCACGCCTGTAGTCCCAGCTACTCAGGAGGCTGAGGCAGGGAAATCGCTTGAACCCCGGAGGCAGAGATTGCAGTGAGCTGAGATCGGGCCACTGCACCCCAGCCTGGCCACAGAGCGAGACTCCATCTGAAAGAAAGAAAGGAAGAAAGAAAGAAGGAAGAAAGGAGGGAGAGAGGGAGGGAGGGAGGGAGAGAAAGGAAAAGAAAGAAAGAAAGGCTGAATTACAGGCCCACCTACAGACTTAATGATCTACATTTTCACAAGATCTCCAGGTGATTCATATGCACAGTGAAGTTTGAGAAGCAGAGGACTAGATAATAAATGAAGGCTTTAACACAGGATAAACTGACTCCTAAGCCCAAGGAGTTTTGTTGTTGCTTTTTATCACTTTGTGTTCATAGAATAATGGTAGCTGGGAAATCAAGGGCATACATATACCTTGGAAAAATTTATATAAGGGGCAGGAACTCATATAGTATCTTATCCTATCAGTTTTTATGTATTCTACAAATTCAAATCATATTAAAATAAGAAAAACCATGAAAACTTAAACAAGTAGCCTATTTGTTTTCTTTCATCCCTACAATTTAAAAGTGGTTAATATTTGATAGGTTAATAATAAATATTTTAATATGGTATATTGCATTTGGTTATGAATATATCAAAAGGAAATACAAAGTGAGCTCCAAAAGATAAACTTTTATTGAGCACATGAAACAGAACATAAAATTTGATGGCAATTACCATTTAATCTATTCATGTTTGGAAACATATTGAAAGAGAAACTCATAACTCAGTTAATTGTTATGAATTATTAATTGCTCATCTGAAAAGAGATGAGCAGAACTGCACTTGTTGAGAAACTTTCTTTCTCAGTGGCTAACCTTTGTGTCATTGGTTTTATGAGAACAAAAGGGAAAGAATGACAGCAAGATCCTAATCATCCAAAACTAGGAAGTGACAAGACAGGGAACATCTCAGTGACTACATAAAGGTTAATCGAGATTGAAATGAAATAGTAATCGCTGGCCATACTTCAGCCTTCTTAAGTGTGATTATCTGGGGATGGACCCGAGGCATCTGTATTTTACAAAACTCCCTAGGTGATGTTTAACATGTAGCCAAGATTGAGGACTACATATTTAGCAATTATACATTCTCGGAGAGATTTAATCCAACCGTGAATTGACTCAGGATATTCAGAACCCCAAGTGAGATGCAAGCTGGCCTCCAATTTGCCACTCCTAGTTAGAGTTAGAGGTAACTAATGCCAAGAGCATTGCAGACTGTGGGCAGCTTTGTAAAGACATGTTCCCTAGATGGTCAGTGATTTCCAATCCCAACAGGCTAAGACCAAGAATATGTCTGGATTTAAAAATACCTGACTTAAAGAGTCCTTTTTTTCCCCCCTCAAAAATCAATGTTATGAGCTTCTTCTGCTGGATTTAAAAAAAAAAAAAAACCCTTCAAAAAGTGGAAGCTTTTTTTATTAACTAAATCCAGGGATTTATTGTTTAGTGTCAGCAGCGTAACTGCTTTATAATTGATTTTTCTGAAGAGAACTGAAAACTTAAGCCACCTTAATTTCCTTTATCTTGACACACATGATTAGCATTGCACTGAAATGTATTTTACCAGGTTCCCAATTACCATTTTTTAAAACCAACTTCCTCGTTGCATACTTGTCTTGATAAAATATTTCTAGACAGGGAGAAAGCAAGCAGGTATAAAGAAAAATATATGACTGCTTTATTCCTACTGATAGCTTTATCCTCTTTCTTCAAGAATTCCTGTTTATGTTCAGTTATGTTTTTAAAAGTGAATAAAACTAGTAAAATATATTAACACCTGTTAATTTTTAACTTCTTGGGATAAAGAAATAAGAACATTTTGGACAATGACAGAATTTTAAAGATGATGAAACAAAATGTAATATTTGCAACCTAGGCCAATGTGCCTAAATTCTAATAGAATCAACTAGCAGAATATATGTATGTCTGTTATTGTTACACACACAAATATTTTTAGTGTTGAAAAATGCAACCTCAGTCTCAGTTTGTGCATGTAAAATGAAGATAAGAGTTGGACTCACCTCACTATCCGTGAGAATTAAATAAATAACACACTGAATTAAAATGTTTAAGTTTCTGTCAGATTATGGGCATGCAGTGAGATAATAAAACTATAAATGATGATACCTACCCTCAGAGTTTCACTGCAAATGGTGAAGAATGGATTAACAAATTTAAGAAATCAAATTACAAACAAATGACATGATAAAATGCAAGCTATGATAATCATGGCTCCTTCCTGGGAAAAAACAAAGAAGGCTACAAAATTATGGGATTTAATACCTGTTACGTCTTTTTGTTTGGTTATTTCAAATACTAATTACCATCTGTAAATGTGAATTTTAAGTTAAGATTATGTCCAAAATCAATGCCATTTAGTCTTGCAGTTTCCAAATAGGAAAATAAAGCAATCTATGATAAATTTATATTCATTAAATTCACCCTAACCTTAGCAGCAATTCTTCATCAATTTTAGGATCATCCTAAATCCTGGAAATTACCCTGTAATGCTAAAATACCTGCCTACTGGAAGGGTCTTGAATTATGGTGACCCCTAAACAAACCAAAAACTAGATGGGTTTCTCTACTTGGATGGAAACCAGTTATCGAGGTGTGATTACTGGGCAGTCACAATCTGTAGAGTCACCATCAGACCTACTGGATACTGGACTATTATCAACTTGGTGACTGTTAACACCCTTAGGGGTTTGTATATCTGAAACAAGTATTCAGTTCCTCGGTTCTCTCATTTTTTTTTAGAACGCCTCAGGGGACTTTCCACGGGGTTATTTGGCTATTCTTAGCAAGTTCGTGCTATGTGCTATTTTTCAGCAAAGTTAAGGTTTCTTTTCTTATGCTAGAAAGACTAAAATTGAGACTGTAACTTTGAAGGGAATAAGGTTGTTTATTCCTGTAAAAGATGTTTTAAAAATCCTATGATTAACAATTTCAGCACATGTCACACTGCCCTTGAAGAAGTAAGGCTGAATTTTCCTAGTGAACCAAAAGATGCTGGGGAACAGAGGATGAGTTTATACTTCTGTAGCCCTAACACTGTTAACCAAAAATGCAAAAATGAGAAGGAAATATAACCTCCAAAGAGTAAAAAGAGAGTAAGTGTGACTGTCAGCAGCAGCACACTGCATGGACTCATTGTCAGGGTCAGCCATCTTGGTTTAGTCTGCATTTGTAAAGTGCTGTCCTCCGACACACTATATCAGTGTATTATTTTATGTTTCGACATGAATATACTGGTCGTTGCACCTAAAAGTTGAGTGAGGAATCCTCAGTGGAGAGAGAAACAGTGTAAGAATACGTAGCGCAGATATTCTTGGATTGAGAGAGTCATTAATCAGTAGCGGAACATTGATTGACTGTTCGAATCCTGCAACATCATAGGTACCATATAAGATACAAAAAAAGTTTAACATGTCCCGTGCCTTAAGGGTGTTGCTAAATTTGAGATTGTAGTAAAACACATAAAATCACAGAGTGAAACAGAAGTTTCCTGTCCAGAGTACTTAGAGAACTCCTAATAGCTCTGGTTGTGAAAGGAAACTGAAAACTCTAAGGTCTCTTCCAGCTGAGTAGCTCCCTTTTACGTCGTGGTTTGAATCCTGGTTTTGCCACTTACTAAGTGTGTCTTGTTGAGAAAATTATATAACTTCTCTGACCTAAGATTTCACTTCTCTGAAAAATATTATTACATCTCATTGGGGTTGTTAACGTAATTAAATGAAATGCTTATAAACTACTAAACACAACACCTGCAGTATAATAACCTCCATAAATTATTGCTATTATTGGTATTACTCTACTATAATCAAGTGGCAGTTGATAACCTTGATGAAGTGCTGGGAAGGATTTGCATCTGTCAGTGAGTCATTAAACCTGTAAATGGAAATCCTGATCATGAATGTTGGTTTTTACAGAGTATTTGACAAAGCAGCAAATTATGTGTGTCCATCAAGGAAACATAGGAAGTCTTGAATGGTGGACAGAACCCTTACTATGGATTCCTTAAAGGTCTGAAATTCAGTGGCACTATGGTATAAATATAGTTTGAGTTTGTCCCTACAGAAACTTGCATTGAAATTTGATCCCTAGCATGGTAGTGTTGGGAAGTGGGGCCTAGAGGGAGGTGTTCGGGTCACTGGGGTAGATTCCTCGTGAATGGCTACTAGTGCATTCTAGAGGTAGTGAGTGAGTTCTCCGTCTGGTGAGACTGGATTAATTCTCATGAGAATGGATTAGTTCCCTTGATAATGGGTTGGTACAAAGGCAGGATGCCCCTTGGGTTTTCCCTCTTTCCAAATGTCTGCTTCCCCTTTGACTTTCTCTGCCATAATCCAATGAAGCAGGAATACCTTTGCCAGAAACCAGCATCATGCCCTTGAACTTCCCAGCCCGCAGAACCATGAACTAAACAAAACTCTTTTCTTTATGCATCACCCAGTCTCAGGAATTCTGTTATAGCAACACAAAATGGACTAAAACAAATGGGGAGTAGAAGTATAAAGATAAGGAATTGAAAGTCCATCCTTTAATGAGGAGGTACGTGACAATCCCTGGTCTCTTCCCATGGCCCTAAGGAGGTGACTAACTCCTAGAGAGTGCCTGAGGCCCCCCAGGATTGCTTAGGATTCCTAAATACTTCCATCTGCATATGCTAAGACAGAGTATGGATCTTCCATTCACTGTGGCTCACTTTCCTGACTGTTCAGTGACACAGAGACTTTTCAGTGTCTCAGCAGTGGTCAGCATTAATTATCTGTTTAATGAGAAAGAATTATCTCTTGTGTCTGATTTCAAATTAGAATTTTATTATTTTGTAAAGCAGCACAGTAAACTTCATGTTTGTTAATAACTATGGAGGCAAAGGAAGTATTGTATTTCTTTTTCATCAAGAAAGCAAAGCACTACCTATTTCTAGCTCCAACTTTAACACTAGTACAGAACATAATGTTCCTCTAGGATATGCATTTTTATCTAAAACTTTATCCAGAAATTGACAGTCAAAAAGGACACTACAAACACATTTTCTTTTAAGAGAAGATAGTAGTTCACTGGGGATCTCTTCTTTCCCTCAGCAGGTATCTAGTTTCCAGCTACAAGAGTATGCATTACTTAGTGAAGAGTATGTTTGAAAATACGAATAGAGATCATGACCAAAGCCTCCCAGGGGGTTTCTTCAGTCCAGCATAAGCCTGTATTTTTTTCTGCAATGTACTTAAGATTTTCCTGCTGACTATGTGTTTCTTTTCAAACTGCCATGACTTTAATAAAGAGGAAAGATGGATACCATGTAGGGAAGTAGGCTAGACTCTTACACATAAAAACTCTCATGTTGTAACCACTTTATAAATTAAACTAAATTTAAAATTATTTCAGTAATAAACATGCTTTGTGCCATCAGTATGCTTGGACATTTCATACATGTTATTTATTCTTCCAATAACCCTGCAAAGAAGTGCTAGTATACTCATTTCATAGATGAAGAAACTGAGTCTCAGAGAGTTTAATATGCTCAAAGCAAACAACTAGTAGCTGATAGAGCTATTATAAAATCAGAATACGGACTTGACTTCTTGTACCACATGCCACACCGACTCACTGTGATAGGTCCCAAGTAAACCCACCTTAAGCTAAACCCTCCTTGAGAACCAGGAGGGTAATAGGAACTTGCAGTGTTCTAATCTTGGACCACAGCCTAGCTATAGGATCAGTTTTCTTCTAGTGAAATGAAAACAGCCCTCAGTACTCATTAATGGCAGTGTTGGTAAACACAAACAATACCACACAACAGAGAAAGAAACTTCTTGAAAAAAGCAAGCAGTGACTGACAAAGCTTGCAGATTCTCTCTCACTATGTCTTTGTCATCTACCAACAGGAACAAATGTTTGTTCACTACCCTCTCAGTGCAGTGAATTTATTTGTCAGAATCAACACCTATTGCACCCAATTTACTTTGCTCTAGCAGGTTATACTCCGATTCCCAGCTCACAAGTCCAGTGTTTACATGCATGCCGAGGAGAGACCCTAGGCAAAGTGCAGACACTGCTGAGACATAGCCCCTACATCTTCACATGGGCCTAAGATCAGGCTATCATTCCAAGGATGCAAATGATGCGATTCAAGCCAAAAATCCTTTTTCCTTTTACAAAAAAAAAAAAAAAAAAAAAAAAATCACTCTGACCACTTCCTCAGACCTGTTAAAAATTTGGATAAATAAACATCAAACTGTGGCCCAATTAGCAGACCCCAGGTCAACTTACAGATTAATACCCAAAGGAGGAAACAGCATGCATAAATGGCTACCATATATTTAGTCACTGGGTCATGTATGAAAAAGAGGTAACCTTATTCCAACATCATCATCATGCCAGGCTCTTTGCATCATTTTATTTTATTTATGCAACGTCCCTATAATAGAAGGTGCCATTTTTGCACCTTACAGATAAGGAAACCAAGGCTTACAGAGGTAAAGCACATTTGAGGTCAGGAAGTGAGAAGAGAAAGGAATGAGGCTCCAACCCAGCTGTCTTCCCTTCCATCCCACACCAGCATACATTCATCGTTCAGGTGCTGCACATGAGCACAGTGCTGTGGAAACTCTGTGGTGAGCCTTGCGTGGGAGTGGAGGCAGGATGTGGAATGAGGAAGACTCTTGAACGTTAGACACTTATATGGTGAATTTTAAAAGCAATAGAAAGTCATTATTCACAATGTTGTCCAGTAGCCTAGTGTGGCGCTCAGGATGAACCTGAGAGTTGGATGCTGGAAGCAGGAAGGTGCCTGTCTTTTCTAAAGCAGCGGGCTTGTTCTTCAATGGCTGTGTTAGTGTCTATAAAAAGTAATAAATGCCCGACTCACTCAGAGAGCCCAGTATTCTCAGACAGCCAGGGCAACCACAAAGTGATTCTATTCCACAGTTCTGTGGTGAGATGGAAGATAACGGCTGTTGCATTGCAGCCATTTCTGTGAAATGAAGTGACAGCATTGCAGGGCACGGCAAGAACCATGTGTGGATGAGCCTTTACTGTGGTAGCAACTTTCATGCCGTCCTGTCAGTGCTACATGGTCAGGCTGCCTCTGTTACCCTGGAGACAGGAATGGCAAGAATTCTCTTCATCATCAAATCATTAGCTGCTAGTGACAGACACCCTGTCTCAGCTCCATGTCCTGTGCCTGTCATTCCTTCTAGAATGGTGTATGAGGAAAAATAGAGATAGCTCAATATAGTAGCTGTACATGCTAAAAACAGGATCTTTGAAAACATGGAGAGGTGCCACGAAATAATCCCTGAAGAGGTTTGGCATGATGGACCCATTCAGAGAAGGGATAGAAATATTCCCAGGTCATAACACATGACCCATGATGATGGGAGACAGGTCATTCCATCTTAAAAACAGAAAACCATTGCATGCCAAAAAGGATGAGCAAAGAAAGACAAAGGCCATGAAATGGAAGACTGAAAAGCATCCTGGAATCACATGGGGCTTTAAATTGCATGGATGTATCTTTTTAAAGTGAGTAGTAAGATAATAGAGTGATGCATAGGAAGCCTTGACACGCTCCATGCTGGTCTGATAAGCCACAGGCTCACTTGGCTATGAGCGAGCTGGGTTTAAAAAAATGAAGGCCCTTGGATGCCAAGAAGATGTCTACATTCCTACTTTTAAACTTTTGAAGAGGGTGTGGGATTTGGACACAGGATGAGCAAGTTCTGTCTCACACTATCTGATTTTGGAGTCTGTTGTAGGCCCATGCCTAATCCCAGAGACAATAGTACTGGAGGATCACTCTTGCTCAGATAAATCAGCCATGCCTTTTTCAGAGTTCCCACCAGAAGCAAGTAGACCCCTTGGTGGGCCTGCTTGCTTATCAGAACTCCTAGCTGGATTTTGGAATAGCCTTTGATGTGGCTGCAGATACCATGCTACACCTTATTCAATCCTTGACTCTGAAAGCAGATTAAAGTATTGGGTGGCAAGTAGGGAATGCAGAACTAGCGGTTCCATTTGGTTTCATGTTCTTCTACAAAGACCTTTGTCTGGCTATGCAATGCAATATTGTTGCTTATATAACATGATGCAAGACCTCATCCCCAACTTGGATGACATTCATGCTTAGAAATACCATTACTATCAGATACATTGCCATAAAGTCTTTCTCCACAAGGCCATACTGGAATGCTAGGTCTTAAGTCTGTGGAATTATACATTTGGAGTGTTGTGTCATATAAATCAATATACTGATGAATTAATAATTTTACCCCATTCACACATGTAAGAAACGGCTTCCTTTTTGTTCTGTAATGATTCTAACTAGCAGCACATCTAGGTTATATTATTTGAAGAAAATACGAATCTCAAACCTCAAGCTTGCCTGGCCAATGCAACCTTCTCTGTGCTGCACTAGGTGTAAAAAACCTAGAATTGTCCCAATCTGTTCTCCTTCATTAGGAAAGCATTCTTGGAGAGAAATAAAAGCCAGTAGGCATCATCCAAAATACAAAGAAAACACCATACACCAATCACTCAGCTTATTTTGCAGTATAAATTTCTGGCTCCTTTGGTGCTAAATCCCCAGTCCATTACTTCAGCTTAAAAGAGTGGTACATATTTGGAAAAGTCTAGAGGCAATGCATTAGAACTCCATTTGCACCATTCACATTTACCCAAGTGCATGGCACTGTGCTCAGTGCTATAGATATACAGATAGGAGCATTCACCCAACACAGTTATGTTGATTGTATTATTATGCTCAATTAACATAGAACCTGAGAATATTGTTTAATATGATGCTAAATTATAACATACATGTGTCTATCTGATATTCACATAACGTTCTAAGATGTTTTTGTCTGGGGTTTGTTTTCCTTTTATTAGTAATCTAGAAAATCTTAGGCATTTTTTCAATAATAATTTATTTTTATTTTTTATAATAAAATTGCCACATTCTTTTATAAATATTACAGTTTGAATCATACATAAGCCACTGGAATAAATTATTTATGTCAGTAGACTTATGAGTTTGTGGTGTGGGATGTGTTTGCCTCCTCATGTATTAGAAAATTATGAATCTAATACTTTGTTGTAACATCTAAGGAGAAGAACATTTATTTTTTTTTTTGGCTTTTTGTGTTATGAGTACTATAAGGAAATTTTTCTGAAGACATTTTTTAATTTGTATATGCCCAGTTCCTTAGTTAGAGATATTAGAGAATGAGTCCATCCTCAGGATGGTGTGTTTTTAACTATCATATTAGAGAAAAAGGCTGTTTCCCATTAAAAGTTGCTCTCATTTGCTCTAACAGCCCAAGTGCAGAAATATTCAATTCCAACATGTTCTCATCTAAAAGTTTGGAAGTGTAATTCACCATATGCCTAATGTCAAATATTAAAACACACAGAACAATAAAAAGCTGATCCAAAATCCCCTTACTTTAAATCTATTCGTCAGATTAATGGGGATGACACATTCGTTCTACTGTTATACTACTCCAGTGGCAATCTTCTAAAATTAGGAACTGCCAATCTGGGGGAAGCAAAAGAACTCTATATCATTTTAAATTTAACTCCAGCCTACTCTGAAGCCATTAGAGGCGATTAAAGGAGATCTCTAGCCATTAAATTTAGCCCAGTAGTCTTAAAGTTCAAAAGGTAAAAAGCACTTTTCACCATAAATAAACTGAGAAGCAAAATTATTTTCAATGAAGTTTCAATTTCAGTGAAAATAACGTAGGTAATTACATTGGCTATTACTGAGGTCACTGCCTTCATTGACCATCTGGCTTAAAACTAAAAAATAGGTATCATTTGAGACATGGACAGAAATGAGCAAAGTGTGCACTGCTTCCTTTTTAAAGTCCTGCAAATTCAGTTAATTCACATATTAACAATATTCATGAAACAATTACTCAAAAATTAGCCTGGTGGCCTTTTTGAAGCTGAACAACTCAGGAAAAGAAGAAGTAAAACATGTAATGTCTTACCATTAATTACCATTACCATAATAACATAATTACTGCTTTCCATATGATAGTTCATTGGCATAACATTTTTGCATACCAAAAACTGGTGGGTCAAATCTGTTATGCCGATTTCTATAGTTTTTCTGTATGTGGAGTCCTATTTGCTGGATGCGAACTTCATTTTCAAATTGGAAACATTATTCTCTGATAAGGAATATAATTTAATATTTGCCTATTTTTGTTCTATTTCCTACAATATCAAAACGGATCAAAACAGTTTAGGAAGTTGAACAGATGCTGTTTTAAAGTCATTTTCCATATGTATTGTTTATTTTATTTTATTTTTATCATTATCTTTGACCACTACAAAATGGCATTACTGGATTTTGGTATAGCTTTGGTTCACACTATCTATTATTACCTGGAGTATATCAAAGAGGAAAAAGTTGAAGTAGTTCATTACTTTTCCACTTTTGTAACTTTGCAAAGACATATAAGCATATTGTTCAAAAAGAGAGAGATGGAAATTGTCTTTAATTTTATTTGAGTCCTAAACCTAGGATAACTTTATTCATATATCCTTTGTAAAACTCAGGTTCTGTTGTGTTTTGTTTTATTTTCCTAACATAAAGGCCACTAGCTTCAGGTTATGCTATTCATTCAGCCTCAAAATAGAATACATACTTTCAGAAGAGCCCATTCTCTGCATTCACAGCTGTTGGAGAGTCTTTGAAAATACCCTTGCCAGTCTACAGAGATGTCAGCCTAAAGAAAGGAAAGAGAAGACAGGGGAAGAAGAAAGGCAGGAGTGAAAAATAAAAAGCTGCCAAAAGAAAAAAAAATGTATTTTCAATTCAATTTGAGGTTATTTCTAGTCATTCAAATCATTTGGAATTATTTGCAGTCAAGATTATGGTTCTTTACAGGTGGGGGTAGGATTTAGCAGCATCACCACTGGTTTCTCCTGAAAAAATCCATTATGCAGTGACGCTAGCAGGAAACCAGCAGGGGAGAGTTTGTTAAAACACCCTTGGAATAGAGCACTTTAACCCAGAACGTTGCTCATACGAGCTGTCCCAGTACCAGGTTTTGCAATGTTTTAATACAAGTGTTCACAGCAGCGTTTTAAGATGGAGCCAGCCAGGTACTCCTAGGGCAAATTATTTGCTTGTAGATTTTCCAGTGGGGAATTTTAAATCACAAATCAGTATCCCTTGCCTTTCCAACTAGCCAGATGTACACTCAGGGAGCGCAAATGAACTTTTGAAGTATAAAAGTACAATTGTGGCTCTCTCTTTTTTCTCCTAATTTCTCACTTTGTTCTTTTCCCTTTCCTTAAAATATTACGGTAAGATTAGAAAAGAATTTGCTCTGTCAGGAAAGGAGAACCTCTAGGAAACAGTTCTCAGTGCAATGAGCGTGCAGGCTAAGGCCCGTTTCATCAGGGGCAGAGTTTCAGAGTCACAGATGGCTAGTTCGCGTTCTCGTCGTGAGCTTCATGAAACTCAGCCCATGCCCCAGTGCAATGCCACCAAACCATGCCCCACAGAGTGCCGAGCTGACAGTTCATCATGAGTGCACTCCCAGGTCTTTAGCAGCCTCATTTACCATGACACTGCTTCTCTGCTCTTATTGTCAGAAAGAGGTGAGCTCATTTCTCCTCAGCTTTCCTTCTGAGCTCTCAGAGATAATATTTTACCAGGCAGGACGGATTTTATACTTTGGAAAAACTTTGGCAATTAAATCTCACAAAGAAATCCAATAGTTTTCTATTTAGGAAATGAAATTATTTCCTCTATGGCCCATGGTTTAATATTGACTTCTTACGAATATTTATATTCCCAGCAACTTGGCTGCACTGGCAGGGAAAAAGGCAGCTCTAAGTGAAATAATAGCTGTAATTATTTGATAGCTTTTTTTTTTTGACAGCAGTACATCCTTCAGCTTTCACTTTTATACCAAACTCGAAATTAGGAGGTAGCCTAGCTGTGGAAACGGATGCTGGAAACTGTCCATCCATCATGAGGAATGATCCTTCCTCTGAGGGGAATTTACTGCTGGATTGCCAAGTGCATAATATTCCCCTAAAGCAAGGCTGCATAAAACAACACTGCTGTGACACATCCTGAGATATTTAACTCTAGAGGGTCTGGCAGCCTGGTGTACTGGGCTGCTAATGGTATTCAGTAGTTATCATCAGGTCTTAGAGCCCAGAAGGTCAGAAGAGTTTATCTAATCCTAGGGTAAGAGAGCAATTAAAATCCATCCCAGACAGGACAGCGTCCATAAAATCCATTATCCCTGGCCTATTTTTAGGCCCTTGAAGGATGGATGCTGGGTGAAACAAGGCAGCGAAGGCTTTAATTTATTCAATAAATGTGTATAAAGCGTGAATGCTGTACCAGCCACTGCTCTGGATATTGAGTATACTGTGGTAAGAAGACATACATAGACTCTGCTCTCAAGGAGCTCATACACTGGTAGGAGGCAAACGGAAAACAGGGAAAGAAATAGTGGGCAAAGACCACTGTAGACTGCATAGTCATTGAAGATCTTTCTGAGAAGGGAGTACTTCAGCTGAGACCCAAGTGTTAAGGAGAGCCCGCCAAGGAAACACCTCCTGCAAAAGACGAAAGACAGGAAGGACCTCGGCCAGTTCAGAAAATGGAAGGAAGCGAGGGTGGCTAGAGGTGCTGATGAGGGAGAGGCGGGAGGTAAGCACCAGGTCACCCATCCTTGAAGGCCAAGACTAGAGATGTGGATTCTATTCAAAGTGCACTGGGCCTTGAGCAGAGGAATGCCATGATGTAGGACTTTAAATTAAAAAATAACTCTGGCTACTTCGTGGACAATGGATTGCAAGCAGGGACAAGAAGGAAAGGGCAAGGTTTGTAATTAAGAAGATGACAGTAGACCAGGTAAGAGGTGTTGGTGGCTTGCACTGTTAGGAGAAACACAGGTAATGAAAATAGATGGATTTGGGATCTGTCATAGACTCTGGCTGCCTTTGCTGAGAAACTCAGTGTTAAATCTAAATTTTCAGGCGGTTTGCGGCAGAGATGTACTTTTTCTGTTCTCTATTGCCCTTGCCACATGGATGCCTTGTCATAATGGTTCCTACCAGTTTCTCTTTAGCGGAGAAAGAAACAAACAGGCAAAAGTAATAGCATTCACAGCATTCTAGCATATAGACCTCAAACATAACAATCAGGCAAAATAGCAAAGTGATGAAGGTCACAGAATTGGGTGGGATACAGGCTCTGCTCTCCACTACCTGTGTGACCTTAGACAGATTATTTACCTTCCTCAAGTCTTGGTTTCTTCACCTATGAAACTGTTAAAAGTACTTAATCTTTATTAAGATTGTTAAAAGGATTAACCAATGCACGAAAAGCACTTAGAAAAATACCTGATACCAAACCAAGTGCTCACTAAATAGATGTTCACTTTTGCCATTGTTATTATGCTGTTTTAATTTAAACCTCACCCTCCACCAACAAATGTGATACATTTAATGGCGTATCAACATGTGCTTTTCCTTTAATGTTTTCCTTTTTTCCTTTAATTTGCCAAACAGGAAGCCAAACTATGTACAGGTTTTTCACTTGCTGTTGTTGTTTTTAAATATCTCTTCTAAGGAGAAAAGGAAGTAACATTGAAGGAGTTCTTACTGTTTGCCAGATGTTTCATATACATCTCATTTAGACCTCTCTATAATCAACAGTTACCATTTGTTGGTACGATTTTTATCTGTTGGTACCTATTCTTATCTTCAAAACTACCTTACAGGGAAAGCGTGCTGTGCCTGTTTTATAGATGCAGAAGTCAAGGCTCAGGGAGGTCACTTGTTTTGCCAACGCCCCACAGCTAATGAGTTGGGGACACAAGATGTGACTCTAGATCTGTGTGACTCCACAACCCTTGCAATTTCTCCCAGACAGTGGGGAAGAGACAAACTATACCAGCCTACCTCCAATGGACTCTTAGCTGCATTATCAAACAAACCAGGAAATTAGGTTTCTCCCCTCCCTTTCCCTCGTGTCAGCTCAGGTTTCACTGTGCCTTGACTAACTTCCAATTAGGAATGTTCTGTGCGAGATTCCTAGTCTAGTTAGTATGTATTGATCATGCATTTGGATGTCATCAGGCAAGTACCCATCATCAACATGAATTTGTTATGAGCTTCCTAGGAAATTAACTGATAAAGGTTGGAAATCACTGAAAATGCTTTCCTTTTTCATGTGGTCATCTAATCTTCTCCCATTATTCTCACTTTATTGCTCTTGACAATATAGTTAAGGATCTATTGATGTTAGCATTGTAAACTCAATCTATATCATGTAGTTTATCACTTGGTCCTAAAAATCCATTTATCTTGAAATTTTGGTGTAATTCTTTACTGGCTGAATTTTTTTTCTAAATTTTCATCTTATTAGTTATGTAATGCTAGAAAAAAAAACAAGACACAATTTCAGTCCATAATAACCTTGGTTTTCTTTCACTTGTTCCAGAAAATAAAGTAATAAATTCAAATTAGAAAATGAATAATCTATAATATTAACAAAAGCATTTTTAGCTATTTCAGCATTACATCAAAAGAAAGTATAAGGAGGGTTTTTATCAGAAAATTGTTGAGAATGAAAATGTACTTGTGGCTTGTAAGGTTTTTTTTTAAACAGTTTGCTCCCTAGTCTGTAAAAGGCAAGAGCCCTGATTATGTCCTTAGGAGTCATTTCCATTTATTTACTAAATTATAGTTCTTATTCCTTCTTCATATCAACAGTGACCCTAAAAATTGGCATTTGCCCACAATGCAGAAAAAAAGTGCAATGTATTCACTTTTAGATATATTTTCACTTGGTGGATTTGGGAGGTACGAGGTTATTTTAAAAATATATAATTTATTTACTAGACTATTTAAGAAGGAGGCATCTAATAATCATTTACTAAAAATTCAAAGCAATTAGTCACAATAAGGGTGAAGGCTTCAGTATTCAAGTTTGATGTAATGACCTTGCCCTTAATTCAATATCCTTTGAGTTGTGTGTTTCTTCCCCTTTAGTTACCATAAATAGAGGCATCAGCTTTACACCCTCAAAAAAAATCTCTGTTGCCCACCTTGTGAATCTTTTCTTTTTTTGCAATCTGTGAATAAACTGCCTTGCTTTGTCTTGTTAAAGCCAGGCCAGCCATAGCCTTGGCCTTTAGACTTTATAGATAGATTTAAACTTTATAGGTAGATTTGACAAGCATAAAGATTTATAATCAGCTACATCATTAGCATGAAAGAATTGCTCGATTAAACAAGACAGAGACCAGCCTGAAACAGATCCTCATAGGCTGAAGGGATATTCAAAAGATTTGCCTAGTTGGGGCCCCAGGTGTAAAAAGCAAGCCCAGCATGTAAATGAGTAACTCAGACACACATGAAGCGGCTAATGCAGCAGTGACAGGTGGCAGGGACCCTCAGAACAAAGGGTGAATGAGAGCCAAGAACTTTATATTAACAAAAAGGCCTGCATGGAACAACTAGTGAAAAGCAATTAGAACCCTGGAAGATAAAACCAGATAAAGTGATCCAAGTGAGGCCACACAGCATACCAAGCAGCAGCATATCCAGTGATAAGAAAAGTGTTTGTCCATGGAGGGTCTTAGCTTTGGCCTCAGAACAAGTCTGAATGGGAATGGGAGAGCAATAGATGGAAAATCTGCCTTCCACCCTCCTGCACCTTCTTATGGGAAGTCCATGAGATTCATTCATCACTCTGATACAAGAAGCTAAATCCAAGATACAGTTTTAGTTCAAGACTTTGAAAGTTTTAAATTTTAAATGTGATCCCTACCCCTAAGTAAGCAGAGCTGAGATGCCCACGAGGGAGGACGGGCCTCACATCTCTCCACGGGCTTATGCGGCATTTCTCTCCAGGTCAGCCCCACCCCACATTCCCCCTCCTTCTCTGTCCTTTTATCTCCCTCAACTGCTCTTCTCACCACAATACAAGAAACAGAAGCACGAAGTTTTAAAAACTGTTAGCAAAGGGACTTTTTTGAAACCAGTACTTGGAGGCGTTAATGAAAACCCAGATTATTTCCAGTTACAGTCTCAGGAATGATTGAATCCTTCCATGACCTTAGAAATGCCGAAGTCCCTTGAAAAATCATCATTGGAAAAGAAATCATTGAGAATCTCCTGTTAAGTGCCAGAAAAAAAAGTAGATGCTTAAGATTAAAAAATAAAATAGATATCTGAGGCTATAAAGATGAAAGAGGTATTTATTACCTTTAAGGAATAGTGTTTATAGATGGCTCGCTCTGCTGCCATCCACCGAGCTGTTCAGTGTGGACAGTTAGAGGAGGCGCAAGGCAATGGCTTGCCCTCAGATTGCTTGCATTTTAGTTGAGGAGACAGGAAATGCGTGTGGAAAAGGAGTGTTTATTGTAGATGTTGCAGAGTCAAATAAAGCTTACATTCCTATCTACGCCTGTATCTTTATCTAGATCATCTGCCATAAGGCTTCAAAGGAAGGATGGTATCTGAAGGCTTAAGCACTCACAGAAATAAATCTTCATGGTGGGTGTTGTCCACGAGGGAGATCTTAAAGAATGGGTGGAGAGTTTAGGGAAGGACATATCTGGAGCAGCGGCACCTCTACAGGGGCAAGCATGTGGCAGTCCAGAGACAGGGGGAGGAGCCTGGACAGTGCTTTGCAAGCAGAGAGATTTCAGCTCTGATCCTGCCTCTGCTACTCAGTCGCCAGCAGGGCTTAGGTAAGATCCACAGGTCTCCCATCAAGCTGAACTAATAGTAATAGTAACAATAATACCTATCTGCCAGATTATTGGAAATATTGAATTAGATAACAGATGTAAATGTTTCCGGCCCTTTAATTATAACTTGTTAATTTTAATTGTGTGTGTGTACATATATGCGTCGGGGAGAAGGTATGTATGTTTAGGACAGTGAGTATTTGATCCAGGAGTAGACAGTTCACATTGTGGAGTAAAAGCACATGGTAGGGAGATTCTAAACACATTGTGGGAAGTCCTGACAACAGTATTTGCAGTTAGCAGTGGGGAGCCATAGAAGGTTGTTAGTGAAAGAATGAGTGAGAAATATTGTATAAACACTTTATCGGGAAGCCCCATCTGGCTGTAGCATGTCTGTGCAATTTAATTTAGGGGAGATAGAATAGACACAGTTGGGAAGCTATTTTGGAAGTAAAGAAGAAGCAATGGATATGGAATATGTCATTTTTTCTATGAAATTCATTTATTCATTCACTCAAAATACTCATATTCACTGAGTACAGTCCGTTACCAAGCACGGTTCTAAGCATTGCACACACAGCAAAGAAGAAAGTCAAAATTCTTATCTTCATGGAGCTTTTATTCTAGAATAACTCCCTATTCATATAAAAGTACATATCTTCAGAAAATAAAGTAAGAAATGTCAAGGAAAGTGAAATGTCCTAGGACAAGATATTTTAAAACACGTCATGCGATTAGTATTTAACGAGTCCTCCCAAGTCTTATTCATCACTGCTTAATCTAACCTGGGTATGTCTGAGTCTACTTCAAAGAGAAGCTCTAACATCTTTTCACTGTGTTTTAAATACCATGCACAGCCTCCCAATTGTATCCATACCAATTCATAAATGTTTCCTTTCTGCTGCTGGATCTGAAAGTCCCTGAAGGCATAGCTTCCACACATTTCTTGCCAGACTGATTTTGGTTTAAGTAGCTCACCTCTCTCCTGAGACACAACAGCCTTGCTCTTCTCAGGAAAGCTGTAAAATGCCCTTCTGCATGCCTGTAATAACTTCATTTCCTCCCATTTCTGGTCCACTAAGTAGATCTGTTCTCACTCAAATACCTTTTTCTTAACCAATTAAGAAAGGATTCCTTTGGATATTAGGAAAGGATGCAGTACGTCCTCTTTCTGCCTCGTGTTTGAAGTTTGGTTCCAGTAAAAGTTATGTTGTGCAGAATTACTTACTGTTACGAGCTTGTCTATCATCCCTGTCTTTACCCAAATGTTTTTTTTTTTTAATAAGGGCTCTTGTTTATTTTTCTCGTTATTAAAGAAAAATGAACAAATAGATCTTTTCAACAGGTAGGCAGCTATTGATTCATCCAAGAAATGGTAGGAGTGACCAATGATTTGTTTTTTCAAATTGATGAGTATTCATTCAGCTAGAAATTGCTAATGATAAAAGTGAACTAGAAGATACAGGCGTATGCACAATGCGAAACTTCATTACCTAATGAGGCATAAAACGCATGAACCTTTATTAACAATGATCATTTCTGTGACTGTGACAGTCTTTCTTTTACTGTAGGACTTTGAGCACTGCCTGGCACTTACAAAGCACTTAATAATAATCATTGAGTTGAATGACCTCTCATGTTCACAACAGCCCTGAGAAGTGGCCTCTTTTACAGATGAAGAAATAGAGGCTCACAAATCCAGATCGCAGAGCCATGCGTGGTAATGTCAGTATTCAAACCCAGACGTTTGGACACCACCACAGTAAATGATTAAGTACTAAACTTTGTGGTTCAACTTTTGAGTGTCTCAGGGATTTGTAAATGGGAAAGACAGTGTGAGTTACAATAGTCAGCATCAACTCCATTGAAAAGATATGCTTACGACTTGTCTATAATCTTAACCTCTTTGTCCTTTCTTAACCTCGCTAATGTATTTTAGGAAATTTAAATGTTTGGTCTCCAGTGCAGTAGCAAATATATTTTTGAAAATTAGCAGTCATTTTTACGTGGAGTCAGGCATCCCTAAATGACTCCTGTCATCATTTTGCACGTTCTCATGATTCCATAATGTTGTTTTCCTCACCTTGAATTTATTGACACCAATTCATTTTGCCTTGACATTGGCATTAACAGGGAAATGGCTTTGTTTCATCCTGACATTATAAAATCACCTCCCAAGACTTGGTTTGACATTGTCAGGGGGTGGTTATGGTGACATCAAGGCCACAGCAGACAAGAGTGAATTACAGTGATTCCCCAGGAAAAAAAAATCATTAAGAAAAGTTACTGCTGTGTGATTTCAGTAGCTATTTTTCATACTTAAATATCCCTGCTGTTTAAAAATCCTAAGAGGGCTTAGACCATATTTAGAACACTCCTGCCAAGTATATATAGGAAAAATTAAGTCTCTAAGGAGACATTTGTCTATAGCTTGACAAACAGGAACCTCAAATTATATTTTAGCTTTACAAAGCGCTCAAAGGCATTGAAATTCTGCCTTTAAAAAAAAACATGTATTTGAATTAATGACACAATTATCTCCTTTCAGCCGCAGATACTTGCATTTCTTAATGCTGGGATATCAAAGGCCTGTAGTATTTTCCTACCTCCTAGCCAGAATGCAGAATGTTTTACAAATTTGTCTTTAGCGCCGCATGGGGTTGGAAAGATTGTCTTTCATAATTCCAACATCGTTTCAAAGAACACCAAATCCTTTTACTTGTGTTCTTCTATGTTTCCATAATGGTTCTCTCACCTCCGCTGTACTCCCACAAAGAATAGCTCCATGCGGATTTTCATTTACCCTATGTTCCAAAGTTAACTCATCACCTTCGCAATTAAAAACAAAAAGTTACTGAGATCCCTCAGGGCCTCAGGGTCATGTTGTTTTCACCTTTATATTACTAGCAATGCCCAGATTATAATAAGAGCTAATATGTTTTGCTTAATGAAAAATGAAAGGGGTGTTTCTGATCTCTTATTTCAAAACACCAGTTACCCTGGATGCTTCTCCTCTCCTCCATCCGTTCCCCAGGGGTATACTGTATCACGAAGAATAACTTAATACAAGTCATCATTCTCTTCCTGTTCATGTTTTCCATTATAAAATCATGTGTGGGGGAACCTTTCACAGTCATGGTATCCAGCCTGAGCCGGCTTGTCAAAGCTGCTCAGCAAGTTTTCCAAGTGCTCCTAGTTAGCTTCCTCTCCCATTCCCCGCCAAATATTTCACCTCTCCCTTCAAGATCCACCTTACCTCTGCCTCCTCATGCTCAAGAGATTGCCTTATCTTTTACTTCCCAGAAACTAAAATGAAGTCAGCAAGGAAAAATCTCTTCCACTTCCTGCTCTCCAACCTGTGAGCTTTGTATCTATTTTCCCATTTAGCTAGCTAGCTACTAATAATAGATAGATATCCACTATTCAGAAACAGGCAGACAACAAAATTTTATTTATTTTATTTTACTATTGTATTATTGTATTGTATTGTATTTTTTGAGTCAGAGTCTTGCTCTGTCTCCAAGACTGGAGTGCAGTGGCACGATGTCGGCTCACTGCAACCTCCATCTCCCAGGTTCAAGCAATTCTCCTGCTTCAGCCTCCCAAGTAGCTGAGACTACAGGCACACACCACCATCCCTAGCTAATTTTTTTGTGTTTTTAGTAGAGCCAGGGTACGACCACGTTTGCTGGTCTCAAACTCCTGAGCTCAAGCAATCCTCCTGCCTCAACCTCTCAAAGTGCTGAGGTTACAGGCGTGAGCCACTGTGCCAGGCCTATATTTTTATTATTTATTTAGCATCTATTCCATGCCAGGAACTGTGCTGAATACTAATGACATAACCACAATAAATAGGTAAAAGACCTAGTGCAGATATGTACAAGGGCAGCAGGTTAGAATCCTTCACAAACTCAAATTTCATGAAATCATTTTTTTTAATTAGTTTAAATTTAGCTTTGATCCCTTCTACTAGAAAGGTGGTGAGATATTCAGCCAATTGTCACTGTGGCTCAATCTACAAATGTAAAAATGTCCACTTATTTTGCATCAGTCTCTACTAGTTACCAACAAGATGGCCATCCATTGGGCTGCAGATCCCTTTAGCTCAGGCAGCTCTGATGGTTCCATTCACACCTGGGGCTGTGGAGTCATTGGCAAGGCAAGGAATCAGGTCTAAGACCCCTTTTTGATTTTGGGATTGTGTAGAAACTCATACCTTTTCTGAGATAATTGGTAGTTCTAGTAGAATATATATATTAATAACACAAATACTGAAATTTGATAAAACGTGATTACACGATTCATTCCTTAAATGAATGACCTTTGTTATCTAAGTAAAAGACACATATTTCTCAAAAACTAGCAGTTTATTTTATTAACATTTTTAATACCACCAAAGGACTATATTCTAGGCAATCTAGAAAGAATAAAAAGTATAAAGAAGAAAATTAAAATCACTAAAATTTATTGCACTCCTACCAGCCAGAAATAAACACTGTTCACATTTTGGCACAATTGATTCTAGTATTTTTGCTGAGCTTTATATTATATAGGTAGGTAGGTGTAGAGGTACCTGTCTGTATTTACGGAGATTATACTGAATAAACATTTTGAATCTGCTTTTCTTCCTAACACAATGTCATGTACTTTGAAATGATGATTTTTACCTTGATATGTGTTGCCATTGTGTGTGAATATGCCTCCCTATGAATTCCATCTTTCACCTTGAGCTAAGAGTAGAGGTTGCACCTTTTATTAAACTAGACAAGTGCATTTTCTGATACCTGATGAGACAATCTGTGACTTCTCAGCACCATTTTTATGAGAACCTTGCCTGTGTCTGTATCTGAGGGTGTTGACCTAAATAGGATTTCAATACATCATTAATGATCACTTTGAAAGAAGTGCCCAGCCTTCAGCTTGTAGGATTCTCAGTGAATTAATTCTTTCTCAACGTTAGCAAAGGCTTTTGGCTGCAAAGGCCAAAAATTTGGGGGATGTTTGGGTAGGGTCTCATGCTCCTGCGTTAGAGTCACCTGTCACCTCTTTCGTGCCAGCCAGGATACTGTGGACTGCAAAATGGTCTCCTTCTAAATGAGTGAGGCTTTTGAATGACGTCTTAAGCAGTTTTTTCTATGGTTGGGCAAGAGAAAGTGTCACTCTCATAACAAGTGCTTTAATATTAGATGAGTAAGAATAGAATGGCTGCCCCTAAGGTCAGAGTTTGCTGTACTTGATGACCTAGATGTGTCCAACCACCCAGCCAACAGCTTCCACACTGTTGCCTTCAGCCACTTCAGCTCTGCTCCTTGTCTTCATTATGCTGAAACCAAGTAGATGGGATTGGATGCTGTCACACGGGGTCCTGCCACCAAAGTACCACTGTCTTCAGATGGATACAGGCAAACTTGAGTGTAAATTAAAAGCAGGAAAGCAAGGGTGTTTTCATGTGATGGCTACCAGGTTTCAATCTGTTGTTTGCATCTGGACCTCCCGTAGCCCCCTACACCGTTAACATTGCAAAAGATAAAAGGTGGGCTATGGAGCAGTGGATGCAGGTTGATGGTCTCCAGTTCAGCTCCTCCTTACTACTCTGGAAACACACCTTATTTATGTGCTCTGATAAAGGAGAATGCACATTGAATGAAAATATAAAAGTCATCTTTGTGAAAATGGGCACTGCCATTCTTAGGTGACCTTGCAAGGCTTTGTAGAATACACAGTAGTTGAATACAAATATTTGAGAATTGCATGTTTTGACCCTATTCTTGTTCAAGAGTCATACCAGCAGAAGACACACGTGGATACTGGCTTTGAGGAAGGGCATTTGCTTCCTTTTATACTTCAAGTATCTTGGATAGGTCGTGTTTAATTCATTATTCTGGCAGAGATAGGAATTAGCACCACATTCTTCCATCCTGAGATTCTAGCACTGACTGGATTGAGGAAGAAATTGAACTTTAACAAAGTATACTTAGGTTGTGTTTTATATTTTTTACAGCACCTCCACATAATTCATCTTGAGGCTACCAACAACTATTAGGCGGGTAAATGGGACAAATGTTATTATCCTGCTTTAGAAGTGAAGCGAGGCACAAAGAGGTTAAGTGATTTCCCCAAGTTCACTCAGCCCCTTAACTACAGAGATGGAACTTGAATCACAGGATATGAGCCTAATTCTCTTTATACCACCTCATGCTTTTAGTGCATATGAGGGAACAAACTATCCCTGTTCCATGGGGCAGCAGATAAGACCGAACCAAAACAGATCCAGCAGAAACAGTCACCTAAGTCATCATCAAGGACTCTATTCACAAACCCAACTATCTCATCTAACTGGTCAAGAAGAGGAGGGTTTCCTAACACTTTGCCTTCAAAATAATAGGCTTTCCATTACAAAATATTCATGCAAATCATAAAACTTGAGAAAACTTTAGAAATACCAACTTCAAACCTATAGCCTGTAGGCTAACTTTATCGCTGCAACTAGAATACAAGCTCCTCAAGTGCAGCTACACTGTGGGTCTGGCTTATCGTGATATGCCCACCATCTAGAGCAGTGTCTGGCTGGATGTTGGACAAATGCATGGATGAATGTCACTAAGTGGTTGCATAATACATCCAAGGCCTTAGCAAATGAATGACTAGTCAGACTTAGATCTCAGGTTTTCCAGTTTTATGACTCTTAGCCAAGGTGTTTTCCCTTTGCACCATACTACCCCTCATGGCCAGACCACACTATAAGTGAGGTGGGGAAAAGGTGGGGATGGGGTGGGGTGGGGAATGCAGTTAGTGTACCTAGAATTCCAACCACCATAACAAAAAGGGATTAGATACCAGTCTATAAAGTTTCTTCCATTCCCCAGAAGCTAACCTGTAGGTTCAGTTTTCCAACTCACATATCACAACTTAGCAAAACTGCTGCAAAAGCTGTATAAATGGGTCATAATCACAGCTCTTTAGCTCCCTGCCACACAATCTCAAATGCCTAAATCAGACCTGAATGTAGCACACATACCTTTGTTATTAGCCTGTTTGGTGGAGGTTATTCACTCTTTGACGTTTCTTTGAAAAGGATGGGAACAATTTGGAACATCTTTCTCTCAGCAATCCTGGGCTTGTTTCAGGTGGTAAAGGTAGAGGTCACTTTTTTAATACAACCATCAAGAAAAGCTGTCATGGTAACACATTGCATTGATTCCTTGAAGTGCAAGAGACAAAGCCAAAAAGAGAAACTTTCAAGTCTATAAATACAGACCCAGCATTGCTCAAGCATAGCAGCTCACTGACAGCATGAAGCTAAATGTATAAAGTTGAACAAAACCCAAACAGAGAAAAGAAAACTTCCCTTTGGTAGTGTAGTGGATCATCATGACCTTATGGGAATCAGTGACCCCTCAGCTCATAAAAGATAAAAAAATGGAACAAGTGGCAACAATGAGTCTTGGCTACTCCTCGCTTTGAACATAAGGAGTCCATCTGTGGTCAGTTTTTCCATACCCTCCAGAAAGAACTAATACAGGGGAAAGAAATGAAGGTCTCATAATTCACATTTGGCAGTAGATTGCAGTTTGAGAAGAGAAAATCTGTGTGACAATCAAGAAACCCACCACAAAAATTAAAGAATTAAATAAGTTAGCTATATCCCTGTGATGCTTTTCATCCAAGACAGTGCAAGAAAAGCAAATAGAAGTAAGGGAGGAAGAAATGCTGCTTGATCTGTTCTTTCACTGTGGAAATTCTAAATGTTTTTATAAACTCACAGCAATTGTGGGAGCTTATTTATCTACCTTGTGGCTTGCTTACTAAAGCTATGATCAGAGCTATTACGACACCTTGCTGACTTCAGCTTTTCCACCAGGATTCCACACTTCATCTTTTGGCGACATAACTCTGTTTGAATCTAACATTAATACTCTAACCTCATCTGTCAAATTCCACAGATTATCTTGGTCACTCCATTTGAAATCTTTCCTAATATCAAAACATCAAGGGATTATATTATGTGATATTGGATACCCCATAAATTAATTATATTTATCAATAGGAACAGGAATCCTTTAGAGTACAGTCAAGCTATTACCAAAGCAGTATTAGTTTTTCCAGTATCTAAGGATCACATTTTACCATAACAAAAAGAATTGCGTCTAGCAAACAACTATTTGCATCCAGTACTGGATCAAGTGTTGTATAAGGGATTTTAAAATGAAATTTTCTGTTTACTGAAATAGGACACTCTTAGACTGTCAATAACAAGAAAGAGAGTTGGGACATGCTTGCATGCTTAAAATGAATACATCCACAGAGTAAGTTTAGAGTTTTCAGTCTGAGGCAAACCCACCGAGCAGAGCACAAAATAAAGAGAATGATCACTGAAAGATGCCCGTCAGATAGAAATCCTCTCTTGGATCTTTAATTTGCAGCTATATGCAGGAGTATATTTGATAATACCAGGATTGTAAATGAGTGTTTATCCTCATGCCAGTCCTATCAACTGGTAGTGGATGCCTGGAACCTTGCGTTGAGAAGCACTCGAATTTCAGTGGAAGAGGGTACCATGATTAGCTATATTTCTGACTTACTCCATTTTATGCACTATCCACCGACTGGATAACTTATAATGAATAGGAATGTATTGAGTCACAATTCTGGAGGCGGACAAGTCCAAGATCAAGGGGCTCACATCTTGTGGGGGCCTTCTTGTTGCCTCGTACCATGACAGAAGGCAAAACATGATGGGAGGGCAGAAAGAGAAAGAGAGGAAGAAGGGGAGAAGCGGTCAACCCACCCCTTGATAACAAACCCTCTCCCAAAATAACAGCATTAGTCCATCCATGAGGGTGGAGCCCTTATGATCTAAATACTTCTTAAAGGTCCCACTTCTTAATACTGTTACAGTGGCAACTAAATTGCAACATGAGTTTTAGAGTACACACATTCAAACCATAGCAGTCTCCCATGTACAGGGGAAGAGGAAATGACAGTGTAAATGCAGACATATTTGCCATTTTCAGCCTAGACATTGGGATTTCTGGTTTATATTCTGTATGAGCTGATTTGCACTTGGAGCTCCACCAAAATGTGGTAAAGCCCTAGAATGAGTAACATTTGATGCTATCAACAAAGACCTCTGTCTAGCCACGGGGTGATATGCAAGCAGAGCATTTAGTCAATACAGCTGAAAGTCTACTGAGTATCTATAGCAGAGTTTTTTCATGTCTGTCTGGTAAGTGAGAATGTCGGCTCTGTTTTGAGGAGCAAGGAATGTGGCACGGTACAACCTTATTTACTATATTTCTCCTCATTGTTCTTTTGTACGTGAAGAGCAGTAACCTGTAAATCAGAAGACCTGATTCTAGTTCCAGTTCTACTCTCAACTGCTAATCTACAGCTTCCTTATCTAGATGGTTTCTAAAGTTTCCTGCAAGCTCTGATTTTTACTGTTTCTATGAAAGCAAATTACATGACAGGGGTGCTTTTGTTCCTCTCATCCTTTCATTGTGAACAGTACCAAAGGGTCTGTCTCAGATCGCAATCGCCTCTATTTATTCCCTCAAGAAGATAATCCACTCTTATATTTCCAATTCAAGTACTTAGAGTCACCTCTCATTCCCACAGCTCAGCACCTGAAAACTTACTGTCTTCTTGATCTAGAAATGACAAGGTTTCTTTATTCTCCTTTCCCCAAAGTATATCAAGGACAAGTGCCCATCTTCATTGCTATGACTGATGCCCCGATCCAGGCCATATCATTTCATCTTTAACATTAATGGAGGAGTAATTCTTTGTTGTGGGGGGTGGTTGTTCTGTATACTGCAGGATGTTAGCAACATTCCTGCCCTCGCTATACATACCAGTGGCCAGTAGTGTGCCCTCCCTAACCACTTGTGACAACCCAAAAATATCTCTAGACATTGTCAAATATGAGCAAAATCATCCAGTGTTGAGAACCACTACTTTAACATCCAAAGAAATCCATTAAATGTTAATTCTTCAAAATGTTTCAATCCTTTTTCCAATTATTCCAGAACCCCTTGTGACAGATTCAATCAAGAGCATGCAGTGTTTATTTTGCCTATTTCATTTGCCCAACTCAAAGTGCCTTTCCTCTCATACTCTTCCAGTTTGTCTCTTCATAGATATAGCCATTCACAGCACAAAGACTTCTGTGGGTAATTTCATACGTTCATAGGATCACTGCATTTTGTTGACGCTGTTTTCTTCTCAGCATTCTTTATGATCTTTCTCTTCCAGTGGCCCAAATGCCAAAGTTCTTCAGTGTTCTCTCTGCAGTCCTCATTTTTACTTGGTCTATATTCTTCTAGGATGAGGTCTTTTACTCTTTTTGCTTCATCTTTTGCAACAATGACCATGACCACCCTGGCTCCAAAGGCGTATCTCCAGGATGACCTATCTCCTGATCCATTAAATAGTTTTCCAACTAAATAACAAAACAGCTACAGAAGAGCCTAGACAGCTTTCAAAGTCAATAGGTCCAAAAAACATTTATTTCTCCCCTGTCCAAACTCTTTCTCCTATCTTCTTTTCTTAATAAATTTCTTTATTATGCACCCAAATACCCCAGACAGGAACCATAGGATGTCTCTTATCCATTCACATAACCTGTCTCCTTTCCTTCCCCATTGTTCTAACCTCCTCCAAGTCCATTCTGTCGAACTATGGACTCCTTGCCTCCAGTCTGCCCTTTTTCTGGTCTAGATTCATCTTCCTTTTCTCTTTAAAACACAACCCTCCTTCTAAGTCGTTGACAGCTCTCCATTGCTTATCACTAAACTCCACAATGTGTTCTGTGGCACCTGCACAACCAGGCCACATCTGCCTTCCCCTTTGCACGTCTGTCATTCCAGCCAAACCAGTCCATGCATCGTTCACTAATGTGTCCTTCAGTTGGGCTTCAGGCAGAAAACTGAAACCATTTCTAGGTGTTTCAACAGAGAGAAATTATTAAAACAAATGGTTTAAAAAGTATTGGAAATTTTAAAATGAGAAAAGGATACTGAAGTAATTCCTGTCTTCAGTAATTCATGGGGAAATTTCACCATATATTTTTTTAAAATGGAAAATGTTATAATTTATAAAAAGTAATCAGGGGCCAGGCGCGGTGGCTCATGCCTATAATCCCAGCACTGTGGGAGGCCAAGGCGGGCGGATCACGAGGTCAAGAGATCAAGACCATCCTGGCCAACATAGTGAAACCCCATCTCTACTAAATATAAAAATTAGCTGGGCATGGTGACGTGCGTCTGTAGTCCCAGCTACGTGGGAGGCTGAGGCAGGAGAATTGCTTGAACCCAGGAGGCGGAGGTTGCAGTGAGCCGAGATCACACCACTGCACTCCAGCCTGGCACCTGGCAACAGAGCAAGACTCTGTCTCAAAAAAAAAAAAAAAAAAAAAAGTAAGCAGGAAGCATCTATCATTCTGGGGCTGCAGGATTACAGGAAAGAAGATGGGAGTTATCAGAAAGTAAACGTTTGTATAAAAGGGACCCCCACAGACCTGAAACCTGCACCTCTAAGGAGGAGTAATGGATGGCTGCTGCAGGTGCCTCTGAAATGCTGAGTAGAGCCTCCTCAGAGCTGAGGCTTAAACTTCCCACGAAGCAATGCTGACAGGCTGGTGTAGGAACCTCTAAGGGTGAGACGAAGCTGGTTATGAGTAAAGCTTAGCACTGGAACCACATGTTGCTGTTGGTGTGAAGGGCCATTGCTCGGCAATACCGTTAGAAGCACAGTAAGACAGGATCAAGGAAACAGGAGTTTCCATGCCTCCGACCTTCTCTGCTCCCTCTAGTACCCCCTGTTGGTGAGATCCAGCAGACTACTTGAAGAGTTCTGGCCTCAACATCAGAAGGGTGGATTTAGAGTTGAGACAATTGTTTAATAACCAATACAATACACTTTCACATCTCCTTGCCTTTACTCATGCAGTTTCCCTATTTATAATGGTTTTTCTACCCGATGAATGCCTTTGTTCAAATACAATCTCTTTTTTGCAATCTCCCCTAATCTTCCCAAAAGTAATTACTTACACCATCATTTGCGTTTCCCTAGTAATTTGTAAATACTTTTTTTGTAGATTTTTTTAATATTGTCTCAGAATGTGTGTTTGTTTATTTTCCATTTATTTTCCACGAAACCATATACAGGGCAGTTAGTTACAACCATAACATAGTTGAGTGCCTGGCATGAAACAGATATTGGATAAGCTGGATGAAATTGATAAGGTCATTTTAGTGAAATTAATATTAGATCATTTCTTGTAGATATTTTATCATCCCAGCCAGATTTGAACTCCATAAGAGCAGAAATCATGCTTTATGTTTCTTTTATTTTCTTTGTGGGGTTTAGTGCAAGGTTGAGCACACTGAAGAAGAGTTCAGTGATATTTGTTAACCCCCTAGTTTGTTCATTAACTACCACAATTTTGATTCAAAATGGCATGAAGATGGAGCATGAGTTATGAATATCAGGTAAGATCCATAATTAGGTTTAGATGTGCTTCTAGCAATGATTGCAACAGTTAGAGAGCACTGGATGTATGGTGAAGTTCTGTATCTGTTAGAGGACTAGCACAATGAAGAGACCAAATGTAATATGTTTTATAGTGAATTCTAAATAATGAAATATATTGTATGTTTCATTTTTCTCTATTTATCTCCTACAGAAAATATATCCTGCCAATCCATGAGATTACTAATCCTGGGCTATGTCTGTTCCTAGCATATTTATTACATTTCTCACAATTATCAAAATCAACTAGTAATTATTTAAATGTAGGAAAGATATCGAATTTTAACTTAATCACCAGCTTCTTGAAAAAAAGAAACCTCTGCTCAACAGCTGATTTATATTCACATCCAAGAAGAAGAAAAATCGCTTTTTTTTTCTAAAGGGGAGTGATATGTAATTAACTATTGATTTCTTCTCAATTATTCAGGCAAGCAATTATCGATATTGATGGAACAGATATTTCCCTACCTCTAGTACCCAAATGTAAGGAAATATGCCATTCAGCAATCTGCTGCCTGAAACAAGAAATACTGAGGATCTTTAACTTTAGATGAAAACAGTTATTTGGATCTGTTTGTTCCAGGTGGCCCCAATTAAACATACTTCTTCAAGTATAAGCAAAATGAAAAATCCTGAAAACCTACATATGCTTTTAAAGCCAAAAAACAAGGGCTTTGTCAGTTTTGACCATGAGGCTAACCACTCTACACTTGTGGCCTTTGCTTCACAACCACAGATCTTGACATTTTTAACCATGACTCATAAAATACTATAATTTGTTTCTAATATTATGATTTCTAAGCCACTCAATAAGAGGTAGCTTATATAATCATTGGAAACCATGGAACACTGCCTTGCATATCAATATTTGAAGCCTGAAGGATTTAGTAGGCCTTAATAGTCACTTCTGACATTTACAGATAGCAAGAGTGGATGCATTTGAAAATTATGCCAATACACTATGCAACTGTGTAGGAAATGTTGAGGAAGGCAGTAAAACAGTGCCCTATTTAGGGCACTCTGTTATTAACCATGTGGGTATCCAACACCATCTTTCCTAAGCTTATTCACACACAAAGCACTGGCATGTTTCTGTGTAAGAAACTTCTTTTGAAACTGACATGACTGTTGAACATAATTAATGGCCAAGGCAACATTCTCTATTGAGTTACTACTTTGAGGGTAGCGTTATTTTCTTTTAATACTTTGTACTTAATGGTAATATTAGGTATGTCTATGTGAGTGTGTAGTGTGTTGAACTCATGTGGCCACCCTGGGGAAATGTCACCATACATTTTTTTTAATGGAAAATGTTATAATTTATGAAAAGCTACTTTTTCTGCTCTGTCCCCCACCTCCCATTCTAAGGGGTTCTATATGTTAAGTGCTTAAGCAGCATATGTTTCTTGGGAAGTGTTCTTGGCTCTTTTACTCTGTGTTGTTGTTTTAATTTCCCTGGGTTCTATTTAACATTCTGCAAAATCAGTGAAACAGTGATTATCTAAAAGAATAGGAGACATGGAATTAATGAGGTTAGTTACAATTTTGAAGAAATAAGAAATTATTAGAGGTGAAAGTTACATGACAGGGGCTGTGAATGAATTCTAGTCTCTGAGATTGCTTGTCTTGATTTATTCAAACTGATTCTATTAATTGACGGACATAATGAAATTTTGATAATCAGGATTTCACCATTGCATTTATTACTATTCCCGGAAATCATGGTAACCTTGGGCTCTACTTGCCATATTTACAAGGTGATAAAATCCTTAATAGGCTGTCAGGGACAAATGTGACTGCTTTTCCTCACACTCCTCCCATGAAACAAGCTTTCTCTCTTCCCATCTGGCTGCCGCCTGCCTGGAGCATGCTACTTTCCCTGTGTCCCCACCCCCTAACCCCCATCCCCATGCCTCCCAGTGGGCTCTGTCTTCATGCATGCAGTGCTGGAATCACTCACCGAGAGAATGGCCCACCCCTTAGAGGTTTTTGGTTATTTTAGCAAAACCGCTTTGCATTTTAAATACCATTCATCTGGCTTCAAAGATCTGCACTCTTGCATCGGGCATTTGTTTAAAAACCCAAGAGGTCACAACAGGTCCCAGTTCCACGAAGAAAAGATACTGCCAAACCAGAACTATTGCATTACTTTGTATTCGATAGCCTGAAATGGACAATGATAACATCCAAGATTGCAGCAAAAATCTATATGAAAAGGACTAATATGATAAAAACAAAGGCAGAAAACTGCATTTGTTTGGAAATTGGAGTCACAGGCTTCGTTTGTAGAGGGGAGGTCGGGGAGCACGAGATAGATAGAGATTTTTTTTTTTTAGGCTGAAAACATGATGTATCAGATGAACTTAAATTGATTCTGCTTCTCCTCCCCGCGCCCACCCACCCCTACCCTCCCCCTCATTCTGCAGCGAATGTCTGCGACAACGAGCTCCTGCACTGCCAGAACGGAGGGACGTGCCACAACAACGTGCGCTGCCTGTGCCCGGCCGCATACACGGGCATCCTCTGCGAGAAGCTGCGGTGCGAGGAGGCTGGCAGCTGCGGCTCCGGCTCCGGCCAGGGCGCACCCCCGCACGGCTCCCGCGCGCTGCTGCTGCTGACCACGCTGCTGGGGACGGCCAGCCCCCTGGTGTTCTAGGTGGCGCCACCGGCCACACCGGACCGGCCTGTGCCGTGGGGAAGCAGACACAACCCAAACATTTGCTACTAACATAGGAAACACACACATACAGACACCCCCACTCAGACAGTGTACAAACTAAGAAGGCCTAACTGAACTAAGCCATATTTATCACCCGTGGACAGCACATCCGAGTCAAGACTGTTAATTTCTGACTCCAGAGGAGTTGGCAGCTGTTGATATTATCACTGCAAATCACATTGCCAGCTGCAGAGCATATTGTGGATTGGAAAGGCTGCGACAGCCCCACAAACAGGAAAGATTAAAAAAAAATCAACCGACCTAAAAACATTGGCTACTCTAGCGTGGTGCGCCCTAGTACGACTCCGCCCAGTGTGTGGACCAACCAAATAGCATTCTTTGCTGTCAGGTGCATTGCGGGCATAAGGAAATCAGTTACAAGCTGCCATATTGGCCTGCTTCCGTCCCTGAATCCCTTCCAACCTGTGCTTTAGTGAACGTTGCTCTGTAACCCTTGTTGGTTGAAAGATTTCTTTGTCCGATGTTAGTGATGCACATGTGTAACATCCCCCTCCAAAAGCGCAAGCCAGTCATAACCCCTGTATATCTTAGCAGCACTGAGTCCAGTGCGAGCACACACCCACTATACAAGAGTGGCTATAGGAAAAAAGAAAGTGTATCTATCCTTTTGTATTGAAATGAAGTTATTTTTCTTGAAATACTGTAATATGTAGATTTTTTGTATTATTGCCAATTTGTGTTACCAGACAATCTGTTAATGCATCTAATTCGAATCAGCAAAGACTGACATTTTATTTTGTCCTCTTTTGTTCTGTTTTGTTTCATTGTGCAGAGATTTCTCTGTAAGGGCAACGAACGTGCTGGCATCAAAGAATATCAGTTTACATATATAACAAGTGTAATAAGATTCCACCAAAGGACATTCTAAATGTTTTCTTGTTGCTTTAACACTGGAAGATTTAAAGAATAAAAATTCCTGCATAAACGATTTCAGGAATTTGTATTGCAATTTCTTAAGATGAAAGGAGCAGCCACCAAGCAGTTTCACACTCAGTTTACTGATTTCTGTGTGGACTGAATACATTCAGCTGACGAATTTAGTATCCAGGAAGATGGATTGATGTTCACTAGCTTGGACAAATTCTGCAAAATATAAGACTATTTCCACTTGGGAAAAATTACAACAGCAAAAATAAAAATAAAAATAAAAAAAATAAGTGATTGCCAAGATTATGCCAAAGCCTGTTGGCAGAGTACTAAGAGACTTTTATTTTTAAGTCATGCTATTTTCACAGATTGATGGTGATCATGTAACTCTAGGGATGCTGATCTATGTATCTTTCCAAATACAGTGTTTACATGGAGTATCATAAGAGGCAACCTGGGGAACCAGGAAAGGAGCAGGGAAATTGAGTGATTTTGCAGTTTGAATTTGAATATATTCAGACTTAAGTATTTAGAGGAAATATCAAAATATAAAGCAGCGAGTAGACATAATTGCTGTTCCTGAGAATAAAGTTTAAGTACTGCCCAAGGTGTAATAAATTCTTGTTTCTGCCTTTTATTAGGCCAATTCCTGTGCAAGACAGCAAGGGGAGGCAGGTGGGGAAGAACCTTTACAAAGTTTCAAAGAGGCTAAAACAGTGTGCATTTCATTCCCAGCACACTGTTGTCCTACAGATTACAAATATGTTAGCAGCATCTCCTGGAATCAAAAACAATTAGCCCAAACCAGAGTCTTAAGGACAATGAAATTCTACATGACTTGCTAGAACAATAACCTATGATAGTGTCAAGTCAGAAGCCCAGTTCCAGTCTGAATTCTTCACCCTGCTGCCACTCCTTGCTGAAACAGAGAAGTGGGGAGGAATGTCTCCTGATAAATAACCTGGGTGAAAACTAGATGAAGGAACAGCATGTGTTATTGGTTTTGTTCCCAGAAAAGCCAATTCAAAGAAGGCAATAAAAGGTAAGCAGGTACTGCCTGTGCTGCCTGCTACCCCACGTCTAAGTCTATTGAATATTTGTTATTCAAACCAACAGCCTCTTTTGATGTAAGAAATAAGAAAAGATGGAAATAAATTAGAGCTTAGGCTTCGTGCCAGAGTGGCCAACCAGAAATTGGAGATTTACATTGGAAGCATAAATGGAAAATTACATTTCAAGCTCACCAAAGAAACACATGAAAATGCTGATAACATAGGGAGTTTGAGATTATTCATAATCAGGTGGATTTCTAATATTAAAATTGGAGTTTAAGTTGTCTTATAGTTTATTAGCACAAACCAAAGGCAGCCCGTGTTATTTCTGGCAATGATGCACTTTATCGTTATCTGCTCATGGCTTTGTCGCAATGCTCAGGAATCAGACACTGCGCACTTCAATAGTTGGGATTCCAAAAACTAATTCTAAAATTTAATGAAGGCCTGATTTAAACTGATTCATCTGCATTTTATCTTTGCTATAAGAATCTAAATTGATGAGGAATATCTTTCATTTGGTGTATTTAGATATAGTTTTCTGAATTTCCTCAAGCGATGTGATCTGCTCTTAATAAAAATTCACTTTTAGGTATACAACAAATGGAAATGAAATGTTCTTTTTAAACCTGGATTCTCAAGTTCTCCTAAAGGAGCTACTCCTTTGAAGAAACCTCATCTCAGTGGACTTGATTCTCATCTGTTGCTTTCCAGCATTCTTACAAAGCTGGATTCATCTACACTGTTATGCCCTAAGCACAGGATTGGAGTGAAAAGCGAGTACTCGGTTGTTCATACATTTGAGATCCCAATTCTTGTTCTTTTTTTCCCTTTGATAGGTCCCTTAAAGTGGGTTAATGTAGTCTTGCATATGAGGTAAACTGTTAACTTTCCCACATAGAAATATATAATTCTTTCCATCAATACTATTAATGAGCATAACATTTCAAAACATGGAACAAAGATTCAGCTATCTAGAAAGAATTGTTATTTATAGGAAGATAATGGATGTGCCCTGCTGTGATATGAGAGTTATTTATTTCTGACCCTGTACACAGCCTAGAGGAAGAATTTAGCCCAGCAAAGAGGGGCCCTTGCTTAGAGAGACCCATTCTGACTCTCCTCTAGCTTTCTCCCCAATACCAAGAACTTAGAGTTTCCTACTCAGATATTCCCCCTACACTTTTAGGCCAAATGTGGGCCTCCTCTGGGGGCTTAAAATCCTGAAGGCAGGCAGCATCCTGAGTGCAAATACCTGGCCACTAGGAGTGGCAAAGGGTGCGTCTGTGTGGGTGGATTAGGGCCTGGGGCCTGGAGCGTTCACTGTGGAATTTATACACAAGCAAGGAGAAGCCCCTTGTGGTGAACACAAGAGCTCAGGGCTGGAAAATAAGGGGACAAGGGGTGGGAAGGAGATCGGAAGGCCTACCACGAGGCTGCGGGCCAGTACAGAACACTGAACAGTCTAAGAATTCTAAATCTATACCTGAGCTTCCAAGGGTTATGAAAGCATCATGTGTCAAAGCGGCAGGGTGGAAGATAATTTAACAGTTTATTCGCTTTATATATGACTTTTAAATAAATACTTAGACATGTGGCATGGGATCCTCCATTGGTACTTTTGCACAGGGTCCTGCAAACATTTGGGGTTGATCTGCCTGAGGTGCCCTTGAGTCGGATCCCTAAGTTGGCACAAACTGCTCACCAGGTAACACAAAGGAAGGTCCAGGTTGGAAGAAGGCATCTGCTTCACTGTTCAACTGACCCTGTAGTTAATGCTCCACTCACTTTCTCTTGGACCTGTGGCCTGACTGGAGTACAAAAACTTTTGGATCCATTGGGGGGCAACTGTGAGGAAATCTTGACATTGAATCTTTTGTTCCATCTCCTTCACCCTCTACCATCAATAATCCAGTACGATTGGGATGTAAAGACCCAGCATTCTGAAATGGGATGCTCTGTACTATATTGGAAATGGGTTGTTGTACTTTACTGGTTGTTAAACGTGAAATAAAATACCTATTTAACAGCTTCTCTGCTCACAGGATTGACCAGGATATGTGGGAACTACATTTGCTATGTATTTGTTCTGTGCAAAACTCTGTAGGCATTTTTGATCTGGTGCAACTCGAAGCTCAGCTTCCCAAATCTGATCTAGAATTCCTTACCTACGTTTCCTACTCCCGGCCTTCATTGAGAAGGATGGCAAGGTGGCAGTGGCTAAGCTGCATTGGAGAACAGTATGAGCCACCAGGTAAAGCTCCAGGTTTTGGTGCTTTGTTTTTTTAAAGAAAATCCAATCAGAAAATTTTAATAATAGAGGAATGAAAATACAGATAAGGGATACTCTCAGGGTTTTGATTTAAGTATCTGGCCATGCACAATTCTTTATCTGCCTCATGAACTAAGGATTAGATTCTAATTAATTTTATTTCTAAGAAACATCAAATGTTCATCTGTCATAACTATTCTGTCAGTTCTGACCACTTCCCTATGGAATGATTTTATACTTTTTGTTTTTACTTTCTTACGCTAAAAGTGGCTCTCTCCTCCAGTTACCTAAAACAGATGCCAACAAATTCCCAGAATAAACTGCACATAAACATAATATGATGTCAGAAAGAATTAAGAATGCCAACTCATGTTTTGAATTTTCACCAGTAATCTTGGGAACATAGTGAACTTTTACTCTTCTCAACACCTGGTGAGGTGTGACTCACATATTACCATCTTCATTTTGCATCTGAAAAATCAGATAACTAAGAAACAGACATATCGCTTGTAGAAATCATATTATGGCATTGAACTAGAAATGAGAAAATGACATCTGTGAAAAACTCATAATTATATTGAACAAAGTGTAGTTACTTGAGACCTGCTATGACAGAAAAGTCCTGTCCCTAATCCATTTTTAGAGAAGGTCCTGGAACAAGTCTAGCAAAAAGGGCTAAATGATGTAAAGGGGTGTTGTTTACAATTACATAACTGAGCATTTATTAACTGCTGGAATCCCCCTCTGCCGTCTCTCATCACCCGAAAGCTGCTGTTCATTGAAGGAGGAATTAAAATGGAGTAGTAACATTTAAAATTATGTGATGTTTTTATTAACCGAAAATGATAGCTGGTGAAATGGGCCATTATTCTGCAAAATCTAATTATGTTAACACTAAAGATGTAGCTTGCCTGGCTGAAGCAAACTGCAGAGGATTGGAAGTAAAAATAATCCTCATTTTCTTAACTTAGTCCTACTTTTTTCACAGGCATTTCTTTTAACTATTATTAAATTAGTGAACTAGGAATTCTATGGGGAGAAGTGACTAAAAAGAGAAAAAATAATTACTACCCCTCCTACATCTGTCTGAATAGATTCTGAAATTCCTGCATGGCAAGACTGTCAAGTTCCGTTGAAGGCGTAATGTACCACAGCTGTATCCTCCAGCCGCCCTGACAGTACCACATTACAGCTTTGCCCTTACAAGGGGCAGTCATTCTAATCTAATAAAAGACAGAAAATGGCAGAAAATCACACACCTGAAGTCCTATTAAGAATAGGTGATTTTTTTTTGCCCCAGGCAGGCAAGAACATAATGTCATTTTTGTTCGTTTGTATTTGCACTCTGAAGGAGGGCTACTCCTGTTGGGGAATGGTTTTCCCTCTGCTGGTGTGAAACACTGAAGGAAAACATTCTCCAAGGAAATCGCATTTTGCTATTTACCAGTCATGACTACCCCATGAAGCCCTGAGTAATTGTTTTGGCTTTCATGGTGTGATAAACACCTCAAGGCAAAGAGATTAGTGTCATTACTCTCCGTCTCCTTTTCTCTCCCGTTGGAAAAAAAAATAGTGGGGGGGTGTCCAAATATAGTTTGACAACGTTTTCAACAATCCTTCAGTCAGCTGATGCTTAATTATAAAGACCCCAGCTAAATATTCCGTTTATAAAATTAATAGCGTGACAAGCATTGGAGAGCTTTACAACCACTTAAACTCGTGTTTACATCCTGTGTAATTACAATTCATAATTGGGAAAGCAGTCAAATCTAAATGCATTCTGATCAATGGTTCTCAGGCTGCCAAGCAGAGCCCACACAACACATTATAGTAAGTAAGTAACTTAAAAACATGACTTCTACACCTAGAATTCAAACCAGGTTAGGGGAGAGCGATGTGAGGAGTCTATCAGTGAAGTGTTTAAAATTCTATATAAAATTTCCAATATATGTGACTTTTTTCTGGATAAAGAAATTATTATATTTTAATTTAGAAAAGGCCTAAGAGTAAAGGATGACTGCTCTGAATCCTAAGATTACCATTTACCCCAACTGTGGAAGGTCTCGTTAAATAATAAATTGTTTTCAGGGGATGATGATAATAACTCAGGTATATGAACGCACATGTGTCCCTACAATCAGTTATTTATTTATTTCATACTAAATTTATCTCTACCTGAGCTGCTAAGGGCATCTATATTCCCTCTTGTGTGTGTGAATGTCTCTATATATCTCTCTCTGAAAAAGTCTGAAACAGTGTGAGCTCTGATTCTGTTTTCAGGGTGGTGAGAAGCAACCCACTCTGATTTTTCTTTATTGCAGACACTTTGTTAGAAAGGGCATCAACCATTTTTTCCCCATACTCGTGATAAAATGTATAAGAAAGAAAATAATATATGTGTGACACTGGAACACATTTGAATTGAACGGCACAAAGTCATTTCCTTTTTCACGGGTTTGTTTCGTTTGTATGGCTGTTCTAGCTTACAAACATTAGATCAGGAGCAAAGGTCTTTCTAATTGTCCTTATGGCTCCCTGAGTTGCAGGCACTACTCTGATTATGTGAGGACTTATATTCCCGCTCAGTCCTCTAGACCTGCACCGGCCACTAGCCACCAGCCATGTCTGGCCACTGGGCATACCAGTGTTGTCAGTCCAAAGTCTCGTGAATTTAATAGACAAATCATACTTCAAAGTCTTAGTACAAAAACAAAAAATGTGAATTATCTCTTTCATAATTTTCATATTGGTTACACATTAGAATAATAATATTTTAGATATGCTGGATAAAATAAAATATATTATTAGAATTTATTTTAACTTTTTTTCCCTTTTCTAGTGTGGCTGCTAGAGATTTTTTAATTACATGTGTGGCTCACATTATATTTCTTTTGGACAGCACTGCTCTAGACATCTAATTTTCCCATCTATAAAATGGGGATAATAGTATTCAATTGCTAGAAGTATTCATTTCCCAGGATTAGTATGAAAATCAAGATGAATTACTGAACATGAGATTCCTTGGTAAATTGTAGATTTCCATGGTAGTGATAATCATGATAATATTTTCAAGCTCCTGCTCCACATTTGCAGATTTTTCTGGAAGTTTCCAACCAGAGGTCTTGGCAAAATGTCCTCTGAAAGTGCTCCAATGCAATCAATGCAACACTTTCAAAGTTTTGAATGTGACACATAACCTGAGCATGGAACTTACATCAGAAAAAAATGACAACAGGAGAATACTAAGGATAAAAGATTAGTAATCAACAACTTTTATCAAAAGCCTTGAGCCAGGTACAATGTTAAGTATTTCTTTTTACCACCTTTATTCTAAATAATACACTGCACTTCTATTAATGCAGTTTCTGAACACATAGTTGACTTGCAGTTTGGTTCTTATTGCTTCTAATAAGTTATATATGTATACAACAAGTGGAAGATGAATAAATGTGACTTAGCAGCAGCAATTAAATGGACAAAGCAAAATTTGAGTCAACCATAAGCGCATAGCTGGCATAACAGAGATACAGTATGTGAAAGGTGTTTAAATTTCTGTAGCTGGATTCAAGTGTTGAACCTCACATTAATTTAAATTTTATCAATTTAAGGGGTAATATTCATGAGATAGTACTTCTGTTATCTTATCACCCCATTTAACAATCTTACAGGATCAATTTATCATTCCACATGTCAGACTCAGAACCCATCTTCACGTTGGCCCCGGGACACCTGCCCAACCCAGGAGCCTTGAAAATGCCCTACCCATTCTCATCTTCTTGACTGTATTTAGGTCTTAAAAAAAAAACTTAGATGCCTTTCAACACTCTTCACCCATTAAAACCCTATCCCATCTCAGGTTCTGTGCTTCCAAGAAACCTTGCCAATTCATGTCACTGCTTCTATCCCGGCTTAAAGGTTTGATTCAACAGCTACTTCCTGCTATGTGTGACTTATATTGTGACTTGTTATCTCTCCTACTAGATTATCAAAGTTAATACTGACGTCACACACACACACACACACACACACACACACAGAGGACCTTGCATGTAGTAAGGCTCTATATGTACGTTCACAAATATTTGTTGAGCATCTAGTAATGTACTACGCACTGATCTAGTTGATTGGAGCAACAGAGTCTAACACAAATTTGAGAGTGTGTGTCCCTCATTATACTTAAATAATGTAATATAAGTCTATTGCTGTATTAAGTAATATAAATAAGAGCGAAAATAAAGTGAGTTCCTGAAGAGAAAATGTATATACACTCAATATTTGCACATTTAATCTCATTTTAAATTCATTAGGGAGTATCCTAATTAAAACTTGTGGTTTATTCTTTTTAAAAACAACTGAACGGTCCTCTCTAATGTGATTGATACGTCCTAACTTACCTTTTCTAATGTCAGATTTTGATATATTTCTCCTTTTCTTAAAACAGAAACATCTGCATTTCTCAATCTTCGTCATATTTAGCCCTTGGCTGGGAGCGCTGACTCACGCTGTAATCTCAGCACTTTGGGAAGCTGAGGCAGGTGGATCATTTGAGCTCAGGAGTTCGAGACCAGCCCGGTCAACATGGTGAAACCCAGTCTCTACTAAATATACAAAAAAATTAGCCAGGCATGATGGTTTGTGCCTGTAGTTCCAGCTGCTCAAGAGGCTGAGGCAGGAGAATCACTTGAACCCGGGAGTCAGAGATGGCAGTGAGTTGAGATCGTGCCACTGCACTCCAGCCTGGGTGACAAAGTGAGACTCTGTCTCAAAAAGATAAAGGAAAAAAGAAGAAATAAATATTTGGTCCTTGAGCTAACCATTTTCAACCTCGAGTGTGAATCAGAATCTCTTACAGGATTTAGTAAAACAGTTTGCTGGAGCCAAGTCCCAGAGTTTCAGATTCAGTAGGTCTGAAATGGAGGTAAAGGGTGTGTTTTGCAGCAAGTTCCCAGGTGAGGTTGTCAACTGCTGATCCTAATAGCACTTTGAGAACCATTGGCTTAGGTTAATTAAAAACTTGACTGCAATTTAACAAGAAGCTCACTGGATTTAACCTAAACTCTCCTTCCCTGAGGTTAACTAATATGAAAATGGGCATCATGATTCCTACCCAGAGGGTTGTGGTGAGAATTAAATGAGATAATGTATATGAAACTGTCTCATCTGAAGTTCACATCTATGAAATGTGAGTTAAAAGTACACATTTTCCATTTAGCCATAAAATATGGCTAAAGTATATATTTCACTAGATTCTCCCACTCAAGCAATTCTAGCTATTTATTAGAAATTCTGGTCTCTAAATTCAGCAATGTTTACTGATAAAATAATAGAATCATACAGCTGGCCAAGACCTTAGAGATTTTCTGGAGTGAGCAGTTAAATGTTTCGGAGCAGGTAAATAGCCAAACCTTTTTTTGTTTACTTTCTTAATTCAATAAAGCAGTCAAAACAATTGAATGGGTCGCATGTATTATTCCTCAACTTGAATATTTGGTTTTTCCTAGATTGAATTATTTGACCGAAACAAACTACTTCAAGACTAAAAGAAAAATAGAAATGAGATTCTCATTTTTCTTGTCAGCTGATGGCTGTAGCTTCCAACGGACGCTCTGAGGCCCTGTTAGAACCCACTTAATTAAAGCCTAGTTCATTCTGACTCCAGTTTGCCCACTGACACACTCTGTGGTCTCGCTCTGTGATGTTTTTCTACCCACTAGAAGGGCTCAGGGGGCTGTTAACGTAAGGAATCAATGATCAAAAATTAATTTTAAAGGCTGTGGTAAGCGCACATTAACATGAACAGCGCAGCTTGCCTAGTGGAGAGTCTGAGCAGCACAGCTGACATCTTCCGAAGGATTGGAGAACAAAATTTTGCAGATAGAATGTGTCTTGAGAATAATGATGCATGTCACTAATAACCTAGTGCTAAGTTACAAGCTTAAATTGGAGACTCTGCAGAGGAATACACAGCCTCTGTAATTTTCAGTTTGGTGTAATAATATGGAAATGGCTTTTGGTGCCGGGATTGGATCAGCCTAAATGAGCTGGAATTGATAGCTGTCTGTGATACTAGGGGCAGGAGAGAGTCATCACGTCTTTGTCCTTGCTGACTTATCTAGGGCTCTCCAGACGTGACAGTTTTGAGGAGTGAGCCTTTAAATATGTTATGGAAACGTACTACAATATCTTGCAGCACAGAGAAGGTACTTGTAAAATTGCTCAACAAGAATACAGAATGGGGATCCTCCTTTCCAGGGAAGGAAAAAGCTTTTGTTCCTATGAAAAGTAAAAGGAAATGGTAACTTCAGAAAAAATGTGATGGAGGTGTTCTGGGGAAACAGAAAATTTCAAGAAATAGAGCAATCCTAGGTCTCCTCTAAGAGACCCCCACTCCAAGCCCCCATCCACTCTATCCCCTGGAAGTCATAGCATTCCAGAGGCTGACACCCACAGCCTTTCTTTGGGGGCAATATAATGGACACTTTATTGTCATACTCACGATTGAAATGCTAAAGCAGTGAAAGCCTGTGGTCAGTGATACAGGAAATAGAGCTTCTTTAGGGTCCATATTATGGCTAACATCTCAAGCACTGCCCAATAACTGGTTTCACTAAAAAGTCAGCAGGGCATGAGTAAATTATCAGGAGTGGAGGAACAGCCCCAAGTTTGGATTAGCCTGAATGGCACCAAGTCTAATGAGGCCTTTGCAAGGCACACGAGTCTACCAATTATCTGGTTCCTGCATGTTTTTTCAGCCTCATCCTGCTTACCAGCCTGTGCTCCAGCTAAGTGCAAGTGACTGCACTTCCCCGAAGAAATCAGACTCTGATGTCTCACATGCTTTCACAGGTATTGTCCCTTTGACCTGATATGTGCTCCCTCATTGTGCCCATCTGGTGAGTTCATCCCTTAGGACCTGGGTGAGGCGCCTTCATTTTGATGCCCTGCTCCAGTTACTGTCGCTGTGTAACAAACCACCCCAAAACTTAGAGGGTGGTAAGAAAGGATGGCTTCTTATCTTTCCTCCGTGATGTCTGGTGCCTCAATTGGGGGCAACTGACACAACTGGCATCTGGGACTGGAGGATCCAGTCTCCACATGACCTGAGTGCCTACATCTATCCTGGCTGGTGACACAGCTGCATAGAGGTCAGACGTCTCATTTCAATGATCAAGACGCCTTTTATGACCTAGCCTCAGAACTCAATCACTCGACACAGGCAGAAGCTAACCCAGATTCATAGGAGGGTACATAGATGTTGCCTCTTACTGGGAAAAGCGTCAAAGAATTTGGAATCTTGTTTCTTCTCTCACCCCTCCCAGATAGGGTGGATGCTGTCTCCTTTGACCACCCAGTACCTTGCAACCTCTATCAACACCTTCTTCTGCCTGTGTTGTGTGGCTGCTTAGCCCACTGGCTTCTGTACTAGATTCTGATGTCCTCATGGATATTGTGTATGTAGATCTGGCAAAGCTCACATATGATATTAGACACTAAGTAGGTAAATTAAGTCACCCAGAGCATTGCCCAAATTAGGGGTCTGTACATTTGGATTCCAAGCACATAGAGACCCCTTCTATCGAAGGGTATCTAATCCTCACACCAAGCCCAATCTCTCTGTGCTGCGTGGAAGCACACTGTTTCTGAATGGAGAACCTGGTGACCCAGATAGTGTAGATTTAGACCTCTCAGGGAGATTATCAGTGGCCACAGCAGCCCACCACCTTTCCAAAGGTGAGTGATCAAAGACAAATGCCAGCCATGATCAAGCCAAAGGCCCCAGGCAAGGAGGAGACCACCCACTGCAGGACAGCAGGGCCAGGAATAATATGGGTCACAGGAAAGAAGACTGTTGTAGACGGGATGCCATAGAAAATCTGCTGTTAGCACAGTCAGGCCTGGGTCAAGCATGAGGGAATAGGATCCTGACGTTAAAAGTGCTGTCATACAAAGCTCATCTCATGGCAGAGGCCAGGGTAAAAAGTTCATCATTCTAAGCAGCAACATTTTTTCCATCTGTTACTGACTGAATTGTGTTCCCCTAAATGCATATGTTGAAGCCCGAACCCCCCGATGGGACTGGATTTGGAGATAGGGTCTTTAAAGAGGTAATTAGGTTAAATGAGGTCATATGGCGGTGGGCCCTTATCGTATATGATAGTTGTCCTTACAAGAAGAGAAAGAGGCACCAGGGATGCATGTGTGCTGAGGAAAGGCCATGTGAGAACACAGTGAGAAGGCAGCTTTCTGCAAGCCATGGAGGCTGGCCTCAAGAAACCAACCATGCCAGCCCATTAATCTTGGACTTTCAAACTATCTCTAGTAAAGTCATATACCATCAAAAGTCCCGAGTTCAAAAAAGAGCAAAACACATGAACAAAAGCTCTTACTAAGTTTGTTCATTCATTCTCCAACTATTTATTGAGAACTTATGATGTGCCAGGAATGGTTTTGATTCTAGCACCAAGATACAGCGGAGGATGATATGATCCTGTTCTCACGGAGCTCATATTCTGGTGGTGAGTGACTGACAAGAGCAGAGGCTCAGATGGTGATACATGATCCAGGAATAGAGACTAACGGTAGGTTGAGGGTGCCTGAGACAGAGATGAGATGAGGCGTCATGACATAACGGCTGTTAAGCAGAAACCTAAATTAAGTGAGGAAATGGGCATTACCGCGATCTTAGGGAAGAATCTGGCAGGAGGAAGATACATTAAGGACATATGTCAGGGGCAAGAGCGTGTGTGAGGAATAGTAAGAGGGAAACATGATGGACCAGGCTGAGCAAAGAGGAGGGTGTTACAAGAAGTGAGAGAGACGGCCTGGGCCATGTCATCTTTTATGCTGATAAAGTTACGCAAATATTTCAGTGAGAATTGCTGGTGCCCAGAGGAAATAAAATGAGGAAAATAACCCCCTTAGAGGGGTCTGCTTTAATTAGATTTATCTCTGTGCTACCAGTTTTACTAATAAGTAGCAAAGTGTGTAGAAGGTGTTCAATAAATGCGTGTGGAATGAACGAACTCACGAATGCATGAATTAAACAGTTCAACAATAATGCATCCAGACATTCTGATCAGTCTCAACTTTGAACTATTGGCGTTTGTCAAACCATCTATGCCAGGTTTTGATTCAGAAAGCATGGTGAACAAATTTTACAGGGTAACTGGTATTTGTCCACAATCAAAAGAGAAGCTGCAAGGCCCGGAAATTGTGTCCAAGGAATTATCTAGACTTCATGAACTAGAACTAGAAGCACTCGCCAGGGATGTTTAAGGCAGCCCTTTCCTGGAATCAGCCTTTTGTGTCCGATGGCATATGGGATGCCTGCCTAGATGTTTAATGCTTAACCAATATGTCTAAAATACCAAACTAAGGTGCCCCCTCCTCTAGCCCCTACTTGCTCTCCAACTTCCTCATGTCACAACGTGACATCTCCTTTCACCCGGTTTCTCAGACTTAGAAGCCTGAAGATTCCTCTTTCGATCATGCATGCAACCAGCAAGCCCTTCCAGCACCACCTTTGAGTCACGTGTCAAGCCTGGCACCTCTCCTCGCTGGCCTACTGCAACTGCATCCTGACTGGTTTCATCCTCTCCAGCCTTACCCCTCTTCACTCCATCTCCCCTTTAAATAAGAGCATATGGTCATGCCTGCCTCTGCTCAAACCTGCCAATGGCTTCTCCTCACATGTAGATTAAAGGCTGAAAGGCTTACTGAAGCTCACAGCTTCTCCATGAATAGCCCGCAGCTACATCTCCAGCGAAATTTCTCTGAAAATTCAAACACCCCTCCCTCACTCCCCGGAGGACACATCCCTTGCCTTTCCCTCAAGCCCACTCTTCCTCAAGGCTCTGTACCTGCTATTTCCTCTGTGTAGAATCTTCTTCCCTAGCTATTCTCCAAAATTCAAGTAGGACTTGGCTCAAATGTCACTTCAACAGAGAGGCTCCTCTTTCTCCTCATCACCTTCCATTCCTTTATCCTGCTTTTTTTTCCTACTACTTGCCACCACTGACACTATATTATTTGTTTGTTCATTGCCTGTCTCCTTCCACTAGAATATCAGCTGTGTTCACTGCTGTATTCCAAGCACCCAGAACAGTGTCTGACATTAGAGAAGGCACTAAACAAATATCTGTGGAATTAATGAATAAATGACCAAATGCTTTTGATCACAGCGTCCTTGTCTGCAGAACCCAGAGGAGGCCTTAGGACCCTTCCAAGCAGTGCTCCCAATGACCACTAGCACTCGAAGAGAATTTTAGTTTAAGAAATGAAAACGACACGCCATCCCTGAATTAAACCATGGGATGCTTTTGGTTTTTTTGTTTTTTTTTTTCCAGCAAGGACTGTTTTATTTGTCTCTTTACTCCTGGAAACTAACAGTTTCTGGGTGTAACAGGCATTTGTTATGTGTTTGCCAAGCTGATACTCAGTAAACAAGTATAAGTACAGAAGACAGCTTTGTAACTCATATGTAAAACTTAACTGGTGACACGGTAGCCCTAAAATAACTCTTCAGATATTTTTTTGACACTCAATATGCCAAGCACTGTACCTCATAGCCTGTGTTCCTTCCCTGTATCCTCCATGGCTCAGCTGGGGGTTTGGAAGGAGAGAAGGCACAGCTCATCACTAACCAGCTGGCTCCAAGAAGCATCTGAGCACTATCACCTTCTTCAGCCCAGCCTGCTCCCCGAGCCTCTCTCACCAGCACGGCCTAAAGTCACCCTGGACTGATATCTCCCCCTAGATTGCAGGAAGAGAAGAAACGGTGCCACTTTAGCCTGTGTTTATCTGTAACTTTCAAGGACAGTATTGTTCATGTTTGTGACAGGAGCCCTTAATTTACATTTGACATTTTCTCTCTCCTAATGTTAACACCCAGTCACTCAGGTGGCATGATCGTTTGATAGTTCCCCAGAGACTGAGCTTTCTGTACCGCTTTGTGCCAGAATGGCACTCTTGTGATAGGTGCTAAATAAGGACGAAGTGACACAGGAAGTGCTGTTTTGTGTTTGCAAAACTTCTTTGAGCCAAGGCTCTTGAAGCACAGTACAAACATTATGAGGAATTGTTATCCTCACTTTACATAAAGAGGAGAAACATTTGATTTCTTTGGTAATAGCCTCTTATAACCATTTCCAAATGTAATTACATTGGTTGGAAATGCCAACTTACGCAATGAAATTACCAGCACATTACATAAGACACATAAAAGAAAACGATACTTCATAGAAGGCATCCAGTACAAGAGGAGTCTCCTCTAGATCCTCCCTCCTCTAACTAGAGTTAAAACATTAGCATCACCATTGTGAGGAAATATAAAGGACAATGGTAAGCATCTTTCTGGGACATAGGTGACTGTTCTAACATGATTGCATGAAAATGCTTGATGTAAGAGTTTCCCCTGGGAGTAGGAGGAAGGCTGCTCCCTACCCCTCAGACATTCATTCTCTAAGCGAAATCATGAGCAAATAGATTTTTAGCAAACACCAGTTATGCACCTAACATTGCACTAGGTGCATTCACATACCTGATCTCCTTCAAGTCTCATCGCAATTCATCTTACAGAGGAAAGAGCTGTGGCTTAGAAACACAGAGGAACTGGGTCTCAGGTACCAGGCTTGACGCTCTTGCCGTATGCTACAACTGTAATCCCCAGGCCACAGAAAGGATCATCATCCTTCTTTCCAGCAACTCCAGTTCCCCACTATTCTAGCATCCCTGGAGTGTAGAAGGCTGGTCCTCCAGGACTGCAGAGGGTATGCCTGAGTCATGAGTCATGGTGCTAAGCTCAGAGAAAAGGCCTGCTGGGGCTAGCCATTCTTACGCTAGTAGCCTCCTCACTCCCAAGAGGCCTCCAATACCCATCCAGATTTCAAGCCTCTTTCCTCGTTTGGCAGAGTGGTTTGGAGTGTGGTCTACGAGGTCAAATATATGTATTTAAGGCCCAGTTTCTCAACTTACAAGCTATGTGATCTTGAACATTGACTTAACCTTAGTGCCTCAGTTTCTTCCCTATAAATGGGCCTAATTATGTCTACATCACATTGTTAAAGAAATTGAATGTATCATTACGTGCTTTAAGCTCAGAACATAACAAGCACTTACTAAATATTGGATATTACCATTGTCATCTGTATCACTATTAAATTCCTTCAGTAGTATCATCTACTCCCGTTGTTCTAGCCTCCGCTTTTACATGGGCACTCCTCAGTCTCTCCCTCTGTGTTACCCTCTTCTCAGAGTGGCCAGCACAGGTCTGAGTGAAATGGGAGCCAGTAGCCAGTGCTGGCTGACCTGGCCCTATAGGAATTGGGTCAGGCAGGGTGATCCTGGCATAATCTTGAGCATAAATGGCCAAAAAGAATGCACCAATTTAGTCTTACAGGGTTCTGAAGGATCGAAGTTTGCCCTGAACGTTTTCCTTTTCAAGTTTAAATGGGTGGAAAAAGCCAATGCCAGTGAAAAAGAAAGAGAGACAGAAGCTAATAAACAGAAATGGCAGGGGACGTGGGTAGGGGGAGGATAGGTGAGGGGAGCGATAAAAAGAGAATTATCTGTTCCTCTCAGTCACACAGGTCACAAAACTTGTAGTCATATTCGCTACCTCCCTCACTTGCCCGTTCAGTTTCAATCAACACATCCTATTGATTCCACGGCCACCAGGTGTTTTGGGCTTGGCTTTCTCTCATTCATTCTCACTGCCCCCATTTCATTTCAGGTCTTCTTTTCCTACCACCTGGACCACGACAATAGCCGGCTTCCAGCTTTCCACAGCCAGTTCAGCCTACTGCTGCTGCCAGGAGATCTGTACCAAATGCATTCTGAAAATTCCAGTTCTGCCCTTATAACAAAACTCTTAGAGATGCTCATTTTATCATTGAATAAATCCATAAGCCTTATTGTTTTCTAATGTTGACTAGCAGGTCTGGCTGCTCACTGTCCCCAGAACACATATGTCTAGTGCATGCATGAACCAAGTATTATGTACCCTCTCTCTTTCAGTACCATTGCAGGCACTAGGGATGCAAGAATGAACAGTTGGTCCTTGAACTCCAAGAGGCCATGGCATAGCAGGGGAGACAGCCAGGTACCAACGGGAACGTGTGTTAGAAAGAAGTGGAAAGGATCCAATCTGACACTTCTGATCGGCAGTGCTACCTTAGAAGTATCTTCTCATTTAAAATGCCAACAGTATGGAGTGATTTCATTAGTCATTGAATCATTTTATTTAATGGACAAATCTGAAAGAGAATGGAGGACAAGTGGGTCAGCAATAGAAAGACAAATAGAACAAATAAGGACCACAACTTAAATATCTTTAGCAGTCAGACAAGGAGTGGCTTATAAAGCCATAAGGAGTGATGGGGACTTCATGCCTGCCTAAGTGCATTCACAGTCCATTTCCTTTCAAAACTCTGTGGCACGGGTGTTGAACAATAACACATGGACACAGGGAGGGGAGCATCACACACTGAGGTCTGTTGCGGGGAAATAGAAGAGGGACAGCAGGGGGTGAGGAGTTGGGGAGAGAGAGCACGGGGAGAAATGCCAGATATGGGTGATGGGGAGGAAGGCAGCAAATCACACTGCCATGTGTGTACCTATGCAACAATCTTGCATGTTCTTCACATGTACCCCAAAACCTAAAATGCAATAAAAAAATATATATATGTATATATATATGTGTATATGTATATATATATGTGTATATATATACATATATATGTGTATATATGTGTATACATATGTGTATATATATGTATATATATGTATACATATGTGTGTGTATATATATATGTATATATAAAATAAAAAAATAAAATGTGAGCAAGATCTGCAAGGTAAAAAAAAAAAAAAAAGAAAAAAAAATCTGTGGCAAACCAGATAGCTCCACAGGACAGGATCAGCCCACCAGAAGACACTGGCAAACTGCCCCAGTCAGGTGAGAAGTGCCAAGGATCCTAAGCCTTCACATCCTGGATGCTGTTCCACCATCGTGAAGGTGCTGGTGTCTTTGGTCAAGTAACACAGATTATTTGAGCCTCAGTCTTCTGCTCTGAAAACCAACATACCAATTTCTACCCCATAGAGTCGTGTGGGATTCACAAATGTAGAATTGGCTTTCTATTATAGGAGTGTTATTAAATCAAGAAAACCAGAGCCAAAGAAATGACCATAGAAGGGTTACTGACACCACCTTATTTTGCCAATTATATGCAGAGTTCAGCTTTCAAATGAGATGAAATCATAAGCAATGCCACCTGGACTCTTTTGGTTTCCAAATCTTCCTCTTTTTTATCCAGGCCACTTTCTCCTTAATAGAACTGTCTACAGATAACACCAATTCACTGGCTCTAGGTGATTCCATCCCTGACCCATCCCTTTCACTACAGGATGGGAAATTGTTTTGAAGATAACAATCTACGTTTGCAAGTGCATATACACATTTTCATTTCTTCTGGCAATAAAGCCTTTTTAAAATGTACTTTTTCAACATGTGGCCATAAAACTATTGGGTAGGACCTTATAATCTCAGGACCAATACATTTTTTTTAATAGCACAAAAAGGGAATTTTAACCAATATTACAGAACCACGACAGTCAAGAAGCTGTTTTCTGAACAACGTAATAGCTAAGCCACGTGACCTTTGCTGCGATGTGAAGAGCGAGAAATTCTCTAAATTAAATCAGTCAGAATGGCAAACCTGAGAGGCGCCTCCTGGCTGAGACCTCCGGCAGCAGGGCAGAGGGCGAGTCTGGGAAATCAAGCAGAATTGAGGTTCCCCTGAGAGAGCAGTTTAGAGTAGAATCGGGAGGTGTTTCCAAGTTTCCAGGTCTTCTCTTGCTGACAGACTGTGGCTTCCCAATTGAGTATTTCACTTCTGTTTTATGTTTCTGCTTCTGTGCCATGGCCTTGTAAATTCCACAGTGTAATTACGGCAGGTTTCTGTTCTCTGAACCTAAACCCAGAAGGCAAAAACTCCCAGCTAGGCCTATGTGTCAGGACTAAAGGCAAAACAGGCTCACAGCCTCTTGATACTTGGATGTACTTCTTTTGAAATGGGGCATTTGGGCTAAGCAGGATCTGGGCCTCAGATGTACCTGGGGAGAAGAGGAGGCCACTCCTCTCTAGTCCTGGGACTCAGCTACTGTGGACAGTATTCACAAATGGTGTTGAGAGACACCTTCTCCCACTCAGGTTGTTCAGGATTCAGATGCTACCAAGGAGTGGAGTAAGATAATGTCCTCTCCCCTCATTCCTCCCACACTATGTATGTATCTGCATCTCTAATTTATTAGAACACTGACCTGGGATGGACCACATCCAGGACCAAATTACAAGAAAGGACATAAGGAGCCGTAAGAGGAAGGTAACTCTGGAGTCAGTGCCACAGTTTCAGCTACAGGGGAGAGGTTGAGATTGCAACCTAGTCATCCTTGTGGTGTGAGAGTACTTTGGGGAAATGGCTCTGAGTGTGATCAGGGCTCCCACAGGAAACAATGGAACATTCAAACAAAGAAATTGGCTGGGCATGGTGGCTCAGGTCTGAGAGGCTGAGGCAGGAGGATTGCTTGAGCCACGGAGGTTGAGGTTGCAGTAAGCTATGATTGTGCCACTGCGCTCCAGTCTGGGTGACAGAGCGAGACTTTGTCTTAAAAAGGTAGGAAGGAGGAGAAATTGAGGAGCACATAATGAAGGGACTATGAATAAAGCTAAGGATTAAAAAATGATAAAGTATTGACTTGGAGAAACAGATAGCAGCCCCCAGGCCTAAAGGGTGAGGATGTGAGCTGTCACCAGAACCTGAAGAGACTGGCAGCTCTGTGGGAGCTCCGGGCTTCAGTAGAGAAACCAGCCTCTACCAACCTGCATCCTGGAAGAAAGGAATCCTGGAGAATAAACCCCCATCTGCTCTTCAGTCTCCTATCAGTGCCTATCATTGGACAAATTCAACAGGTCTCCAGAGGACAAAAGAGCCTGCTCATGTAATCCATGAAGAAACCAAAAGGATTGCCCAAGGCTCACAACAGGTGGAGTCCTGGAGGGTGCATTTCCAGGGACAAATGGAGAGCACACAGCATCATTCTCCTTATTCCTCCAAGACACTGGCCGACTGCGTGCATGACAGAGTCTTCACCGAGGTCAACTCAAGTGACTTCATTAGGCATATTTCCAAGGGACTGTCAGGGCCTGTTCTTTTTGGCTTGCAGCTCCCCATAATGTTGAGAAGTTTCTGGTTCTACCAATCACAACTAGGATGTTTGCCAGCATGGAAGCTAGTACAGAAGAGATAGGGAAAGCTATGGCCTAAGGCCCCAAGGCCAGCTGGAGTGGATGATCCTGTTGCAGTGGTACCCCACTGCAGGATGTTTAGGGGCCATCAGTGTCTGAGACTGGCCTCATAAGGATACATGCAACCCCCCAGTTCCTCAATCAGGGACTCCTCAGAGCCATGAGCAGGACTGATATGTAAACACTCCAGGGAAATCTCTGACACGGGAATACACCTCAGCAAACTTCTTTTATAAAGGGCTAAGTAAATATTTTAGGTTTTATAGGTTGTTCAATCTCAGCAGCAAATAGTTAATTCTGTCACTGTTGCATGAAAATAGCCATAGACAACCAGTAAACAAATAAGCGTTGCTGTGTTCCAGTAAAACTTTACAAAAACAGGTGGTAGGCTGGATTTGGCCTTCCAGCAGCAGTTTGCTGACCCCTGGCATACAGAATTGAGGTTTAGAGTATTCATCTCCTTCTGCCCTCATTTTTATCTGCAAATAGGGAGGATAGTGACATTTGTGCTATGTGCTGACACTCCAGATTTCTTTTAGATTGTAAGCCACATGAAAACAAAAGCCATGTCTAATTGATCTGGGCATCCTTACTACACAGGATTGCATAAATGAATGAATGAAACTATCATTAAAAAAAATTAGGCCAGTCACAGTGGCTCATGCTTGTAATCCTAGCACTTTGGGAGGCTGAGGTGGGCAGATCTCTTGAGGTCAAACCAGCCTGGTCAATATGGTGAAACCCCATCTCTACTAAAATTATAAAGAAACTAGCAGCGTGTGGTGGCAGGTACCTGTAATCCCAGGTACTCAGGAGACTGAGGCACGAGAATAGCTTGAATCCAGGAGGTGAAGGTTGCAGTGAGCCAAGATGGCGCCACTGCACTCCGGCCTGGACAACAGAGCAAGACTCCGTCTCAAAAAATAAAAAGAAAAAAGAAAAAGGAAAAAAAATTCACAAGGGGAATAATATAATTTATACTTCCATTTGTAGTTCTTGTTAACTGAAATTAAACCTTATGTCTTATTCATATATTCAAAATATTGAATAATCAGAAGATGTACAGAGAAATCTAAATGCTGTATGGGTCCTAAATTTCTTATAAAAATCAAACCAAATTTTCATGAGCTGACTGGTGCTACTTTCTAGCGATAGTAGAACAGGCTAGCTCAAACAAACAACTGTGGAAAAGTAAACAGGATCCTAATTAATGTGCTTGCTAATGAGACTCCCTGAATGGGTGTTTAACCATAACACATGAATTAGGTGTTTGTTCCTAACATATGTTCAATTTATGGGGTTGGATATCTAATGCTTTATTTAGTATATGTGGCCTTTAAAAACTACAGAAAAAAAAATCCTTAAAGCTCTGTTTTTTCTGATCTTCCACGATCTTTTTTCTCTATATTCCACCCCCCTCCCCTCCACTATCATTAGTGATATCATAAAAGATGACTTTGGAACAGCCTGCAAGACATCAGTCTAAACATCCAACCACTAATGCAGTGAGGCAAAGAACTGGGGAAGAGAGTATCTAATATTACTTAAGTTGTATAAAGTTAACCATCACTTCCTTTCCAAGTGAAAATTGGAAAGCCAGAGTTACAGGTAGCTCTGCCTTCCACATAGTCTGATTCTTCTTCATGAATGGGGTACAGTACAGCTAACAGTACATAACTGAAATTAAACCTTATGTCTTAAACTTAACACAATGTTCTAAAGCTATGGATTTGACCAAAACACACTCTTCTATGTGTGTCTGTGCTTCTGCTTTTTTCTTAAGTAAACAGTAGTTTGAGTCATTTGACTATAAAATCTTGAAGTAAGGAGTTCTTAGCTTTCCCACAGCAGAAACAAACTTCTGGATATAGTAGACTTTAGTGGGCACAAGGACTGGTAAATGTGTTTCAGCATGAGCAGCCAGAAATATCTATGATCAAGCATCAAGGAAGAGACACAACCTCCATTTCTAGGTCACTGAATTAATTCAATAAATATTTATTGAGCATTCAGCAAGTATCCAGCAGAGACAAATCCGAATCTGGATGCTGCTAGCTCATCCAGGTCCTTGTTGAGTCTACATACAAACTGTTGGATCAGCTTTTTGGAAGGTATTGTAGTTGATACTTGCTTTGTAATCATGACAGAATCAGAAGTCAAGTCTCTGGCCACTGACACTCTTTTGTTTGTGTTTGGGCCATCTTTTGTCATCCCTTACCTTGACATAGCTAACCAGGAGGATATGCAAAAACAACAAACAGTTGTATAGTTTATCAACAGGCAATAGATAAAATAATATTATTTTGTTTTTTATTTTAACTTTAAGTTTTATTTTAAGTTTTCATGTGCAGGTTTGTTACATAGGTAAATGTGTGCCATGGTGGTTTGCTGCACCTATCCAGCCATCACCTAGTTATTAAGCCTAGAATGCATTAACTCTTTTCCGTAATGTTCTCCCCTACCCACACCCTCCTCCAACAGGCCCCAGTGTATGCTGTTCCCCTCCCTGTGTACCTGTGTTCTTCTTGTTCCATTCTCACTTATGAGTGATAACATGCAGTGTTTAGTTTTCTGTTTCTACATTAGTTCACTGAGAATAACGGCTTCCAGCTCCATCCTGTCCTTTGTAAGGACATGATCTCATTCCTTTTTATGGCTGCATAGTATTCCATGGTGTATATGTACGACATTTTCTTTATCCAGTCTATCTTCGATGAGCATTTGGGTAGATTCTATGTGTTTGTTATTTTGAGTAGTGCTGCAATGAACATACACATCCATGTGTACATGTTTGTAATAGAATGTATCTTTGTAACAGAATGATTTACTTTTTGGGGGGTGTATACCCAGTAATGGGATTGCTAGGTCAAATGGTATTTCTAGTTCTGGATCCTTGAGTAATCGCCACACTGTCTTCCACAATGGTTGAACTAATTTACACTCCCACCAACAGTGTAAAAGCGTTCCTATTTCTCTACATCCTCTCCAGCATCTACCATCAGAGATTACTACAAATAACTCTATGCACATAAACAAGTAAATCTAGAAGAAATGGATAAATTCCTGGACACTCACACCCTCCCAAGACAAACGAAGAAGAAGCTGAATACTTGAATAGACCAATAACAATGTCTGAAGTTGAGGCAGCAATTAATAGCCTACCAACCAAAAAAAGTCCAGGTCCAGATGGGTTCACAACCAAATTCTACCAGACATACAAAGAAGAGCTGGTACCATTCCTTCTGAAACTATTCCAAACAATTCAAAAAGAGGGAATCCTTCCCAAATCATTTTATGAGACCAATATCATCCTGATACCAAAACCTGGCAGAGACACAACTAAAGAAGAAAATTTCAGGCCAAGATCCATGATGAACATTGATGTAAAAATCTTCAATAAAATAGTAGAAAACTAAATGCAACAGCACATCAAAAAGTTTATCCATCGTGATCAAGTGGGTTTCATCCCAGGGATGCAAGGCTGGTTCAACATATGCAAATCTATAAATGTAATCCATCACATAGACAGAACCAAAGACAAAAACTACGTGATTATCTCAATAGATGCAGAGAAGGCCCCTGACAAAATTCAATAGCCCTTTATGCTGAAAACTCTCAATAAACTAGGCATTGATGGAACATATCTCAAAATAATAAAAGCTATTTACAACAAACCCACAGCCAATATCATACGGAATGGGCAAAAACTGGAAGCATTCCCTTTGAAAACTGGCACTAGACAAGGATGCCCTCTATCATCATTCTTATTCAACATAGTATTGGACGTTCTAGCCAGAGCAATGAGGCAAGAAAAAGAAATAAAAGGTATTCAATTAGGAAAAGAAGTCAAATTGTCTCTATTTGCGGACAACATGATTGTATATTTAGAAGACCCCATCGTCTAGCCCAAAATTTCCTTAAGATGATAAGCAACTTCAGCAAAGTCTCAGGAAACAAACATATTTTAAAAAAGCTCAACATTGCGGATCATTAGAGAAATAGTCTTAATTTTTGGTAAAAACAAAAAACAATATTTAGTTTATT